>LOJH01029076.1:0-13335 GCA_001685095.1 Ellobius talpinus | reverse complement strand
CTCTCTCTCTCTCTCTCTCTCTCTCTCTCTCTCTCTCTCTCTCTCCCTTCCCCTTGCTCTCCCTCCCCCTCTCTCTTCCCCTCCCTCAACCCTCTCTAGGTAACCTTACTGTCTTTCTTGGTGGAAACAGAAGTTTCCTTCCTGGACTATATTAAAGGAGGGTAAGTCATCTTCTAAAACTCACACAGTATTTCTTTCTGTATAGATTGTCATCATGACCACAGGAGCAAGTTGATAACCACCTTTGAACGTTATATATACACACATATGTATATATAATATGAATGCATATGTAATTTATTTAATGCTAGCATGTGTGCTAAGGCAGTGCACATATGTCACAGAACTTGCGTGAGGGAACTCAGGGGACAACTTGTAAGAATTGGTTCTGTCCTTTCCCACTGGGGCTTCTATTGCTATCACAGAATGCTACAACCAAGACCAGCTTGTAGGGGAAAGAGTTTCCAAAGGAAGTCAGGTAGGAGCTTTAATTTGGAGGCAGGAGCTGATGCAGAGGCCATGGAGGGCTGCTGCTTACTGGCTTGCTCTCCATGACTTGCTCAGCCTGCTTTCTTATAGAATCCAGGACCACCCACCCAGCAATGGCACCACCCACAATGGACTGAGCCCTCCCTCATTAATCACTAAGGAAATATACTACAAGCCTGCCTATAGCCTGGTATTATGGAGGCATTTGAGGTTTTCTCCTCTCAAATGACTCTAGCTTTGGTCAAGTTGACGTAAAACTACCAAGGACAGATACTTGCTTCAAATAAATCCATTTGAAAAATATAAGAATAAGGCTACTATAGAAAACCATGGTTTACAGTTTTTCCTACACTGCAACAAGAATGTCTTTATTTCGCTGCATAGAGGAGATGCTACAAGATCACCTGGAATATGTTCTTACCATTCATTTTGTATTGATTATATTGCTAGAAAGATGTACTGGCTCACATTGCTAACATCTGTGTATGAATGTTTGTCAAGCTGAATAGTGTCCCTTTTTGAAAAATTTGCTAATTAAACATGTCACTGTCCTTTTTAACTTATTTTTGTTTTTAAAATGTATTCTTTTAGAATTCCATGCATGCATACAATAACATATGATCATATCTAATTCCAATCCTCCTACTTCCCCCCAAGCCTCCCCTGAACCCCCCTCACAACATGTCCTCTTTCTATATCATGCCCTCTTCTTTATTAAAGGAAATTTAATCCCCTCAGAAGTACAATTAGTGCTGTATGTATGTGGGGCCATCCACTGGAACATGGGCAACTGACTAGTAGTCATGCCCTCAAAGATGAGTCCTTCTCCTTCCCCAGCACCTATCCACTGTCATTTTAGTCAGTTCTGTGTCTCCACAGAAACCTTTGTTGAGAAGACTTGAAAATAAAAAGAAGGTTTGTAGACTCCTTCCTCCCACTCTCCTTCTAGGTCCATTGAAGGGTTGGGGATTTTCACTGAAGACCGTCTAAGAGGGTAGCTTGGAGCAGAGACTTCACAGCAACACACTGCTACCCTTCCCAGACCTTCCGCCCTGGTCTGAACCCGTTTCAGCACATGTCAGAAGAGGTTCCTCTATAGTTAACCCCCATGGCCTGGCCTTTGTTCACTGGATGACACTAAGAACAATAGACCTACATTCAATGCTGTGACCAGATTCTAAACACAGTGAGATGACCACTGGCTAAGTTACAAACTCCTGTATCTGCCTTTACCCTCTTGTCTTAGAATATCACCAAAATAATTAATTAACTGAAAATAATTAAAGAAATAAAGAAGGAGAAGATAAAAGACATAGCTGGGTTAAATGCAAGGTTTGTGGGATAGTAAAAATGACCAAGGAAATCTAAGCATGCCTTTTAAAATGGAAAATATTTACATTACCTCAAAGATATATAACACCTAACTGTGGGCTGGCTGGCTACTGATTCTTCAGGAAGTACATCTTATAATATAGCTGGGGCACAGAAAGCTAAATGTCAGAGACTATGTTCCTTACCAATATCACCCGTGAGTGATGGAAGAGGAAAGTGCTCTCATTTGGTATTTCTCTAGTACTTTGGAGTGAAATGCATTTCAGACTGTGTATTACTGTTGTTTGCATTAAAACTCCCAGAAAGTTTGCTTTATGCATACTTGATATTGAAGTATATATATTCTAAATGATAATAAGACTTATTAAATTAAAGCCAGGGTGTGGTGGCGCATACCTTTAATCCCAGCACTCAGGAAGCAGAGGCAGGTGGATCTCTATGAGTTCGAGGCCAGCCTGGTCTTCAAGAGCTGGTTCCAGGACAGGCACCAAAGCTACAGAGAAACCCTGGTTTGAAAAACCAAAAATAAAAGGCATTAAAGTATAAAAATTCTTCTGCCTCTACCAGAAATTATTGCTACTAGATTTTTCTTCTAATTCTACTTGGAGAACTGAATACTGAGATTGAGATGAACTGCTGATTTTCTTTCTGTCACGAAAGAAGGAGTGGGAAGAAATGGCATTGGAAAGATACTGTGTGGAGAAATTCTGGGACAGAATTTGAATAATTCAGCAGAGTTAAGACAGGGTTGCTGGGGCTTCCAGTAGTGCATAATTGTGGCCATGAGTCTCAACTTGACTGCATGTTTCAAACAGCAGGCCTACCTCTTCCCACCAGAACCTGTTTCTGTTTCCAATAAGTAGGAATAAAAATAATGATGCCTGCTTCAAAGTAAATGTGGGATTGAATTTTGTGTAGTTCTAACCCTCAGTAATACTAGCCACTGTTTCCTGAACTACCGATGGGTTTAAAATACCAAAATACTTTATTGCATTTGCTTTTTATAATTTTTGTGGTGGCAATTTCAGCTCTCAAAGACATGGAGAGAAAAGAGAAATTTAAATGAAAAAAGTCAGCGATGTTCATCCTTAGCTAAGTTCCACTTGGAGGTAACCATTGCTTTCAGACATATCTGTTCACCCTGCCCACATCTTAATTGTGATCCTTAACCTCGTAAAGATTATAGACAAAGTGTTATTAGTCCCAGTTACAAGAAATTAAATTCTTTATGGGAGAAGAGAGAGGGAGAGAAAGGGCTACCCATGTATTAATCAGTTCCTTTTTTGTTTTGTTTTGTTGTTGTTGTTGTTTTCAAGACAGGATTTCCCTGTATAGCCCTGACTGTCCTGGAATTTGTCCTATAGACCAGGCTGGCCTCGAACTCACAGATATCTGCCTGCCTCTGCCTCCCAAGGGCTGGGTTGAAAGGCCACCACTGCCCGGTTTAATCAGTTCCTTTTAAAGGCCAGAGCAAACCACCTTGACTTTGCCTGTCTGAAAGGCTAGTTGAGTATAAGAGAATTTACAAATCAGTCCCATGATAGTTTTCTTTAAAAATATTTAAAGCTGTTTCAAAAATGCAATAAAACGTTTCCCTGGTTTTATAAAATATATGGCATTACTTAGAAGGTTGCCTCAGGGAGCCTGCTTTGCCAGAGCAGGCGATACTATAAGTTTTTCTAATCTCATTTCTTGTTTGAATATGCAAACCTAGGACTTTTTTTTGATTAGGATTCCTTGTAGGGGCATCCAAGTGCTTTGTTCTCATCAAAGCAGCAGAAAGCTAAACCTGCAGCACTGAATGGAATTAAATCTAATAAAAACTGCCTTCCTTCTATAAACTAACAGGGAATGCTTTCATAGCTCATCTAAACCAACAGTTAGAAAAGAGACCTTTAGGCACATTAAAAGATGTCTCAAAACTTGTTTTTGTTAATCTTGATTCTAAATTTGTATATTTAAAGGGAGAAGTTGGGAAAGGGTCAAACAATATGATATATGAATGAAAATCCCATTTCTCTGCATGTCATCTGAAACAGCAAAAGTAAAATATTAAAAGTTAACAAAGTCAATATGACGTGGGGCTTGGAAGTCAAGGGATGTCTAGCCTCGTGGTTGGCATTGTCCTCCACCCTTGGCTTGTTTTTCTGCAGATAGCATGTTCAGCACAATCTGTTTCTTACTCGGGAATGGTGAAGATGTGTCATCATAAGAAAGGAGGCTAACCGTGTTTGTGTTGGGCAGTTTCTCAGTCATGGTGCATGGTGAGAGTGCAAACAGCCAAGTGAACTGAAGAGGGAAGGAAGGTGGGGGGATGTGGCAGAGGGCTCTCAATGCTCTGTAAACCCTCTGCTGATAACTAGGGGTCAATCATCTCTCTGAAGGGGAATTCTCTCTGAAGTATGTGAGCTTCTGTAGAGGGGTTATAATCATCCATTTGAAAGAACAGCTGTGGAAAGCCTGCTTCTATCTGGAAAAGGCTTCCACTCTGGGAAGCAATTAGAGGTTGGGGCCGGAAAACTGAGAGGAAAAAAGGGCTAATCAAGGACAGGAGGCAGAAGCAGGTGGAAAATTCGTCCCTGCTCCTGTTGACGCCACCATGCAGACTGTGTGTTGGAAGGTCGCAGGATGTCTTCTGAAGCTCTCTACAGCGGTTCATCCCCTGCTGAATGCAGTGATTGTCATTCATTGCTTGACCCTGAACGCTAGCCAGCAAGCATGGAGAGGATTAAAGAAAAAACAAATCTTAAGGCAGAATAAAGAGAACTGTGTCTCAAGAGAGGAGAGGATTAACATGAGCCTGGAAAAGCCGGGGCTTGCTTCTCGGGAGTGCCTTCTGCAGCTTGTAGATCTATTTATTACACACGGATACTCAGTATTCCATGACCTTTAAAGCAGTTCTTCTCAACCTTCCTAACGATTCAGCCCCTTAATACAGGTCCTCATGTTGTGGTGACCCCTACCATAAAATGATTTCATTGGTGCTTTGTAACTGTAATTTTGCTACTGTTACGAATAGTAATGTAATAATAATAATAATAATAATAATAATAATAATATCTGATATACAGGTAATGAGAGTCTAAAATTTTTAGCCTTTAAGACTCCATTACAGGGTTCAGTTAAAGATACCACAAATGGCTAAAGGGGGGCTAGAAATCTAAGGGTGAAGATCTGAGGGGTAAGAAACCTACTCACAACAGGAAGCATCCATCCATGTTTCTTTCTTCTTCTTCCTTCTCTTCTTTCTCATTTCTAACAATTCTCCCTTGCTCTCTCTTGCCCTTTCTTCTACATCATCCCTAGTTCTACCCATTACAAATGTTCCCAGTCATATATACCCTTAAAACCAGAAATTCTCCAGCCCTAGCAGGTTCCAGGGTTGGAATTCTTTTGCCCCATAGAAAAACAGATAAGGGTTTTCACACACACACACACACACACACACACNAGAGAGAGAGAGAGAGAGAGAGAGATCCTTGGGAGTGGCTAGTATACGTCTAGTGAACTCCTTAATGGGGAAAGTTAGTTAAGAAAGGGATTAAATCATCAGGAAATTCTAGAGGAGAATGCTAGTACACTACGCTACATTTTTAGGTGGTTAGTAAAGGGCTAAAAGGTTTATTTCTAATAAAATTATGAAGAGGGTACACATTGTTTAAATCAGTGCACCACTTCTTTTCTCCCAGTATGCATAGAGGATACCAGGTAACTATGCAACCTACGTAAACAGTCAGGGAGAAGTTGATAGTCCTTAATCAGATAACATATAAACCAGGTGCTGCAGTTTCTAGGGGCCTAGGTCTTGAGTTAGACTTCTCTAAGCAAAGAAGAGACTCAGGCCTCTAAATTATCAGTTCCGGACTATGCTGTTATCAGCCTTTGGTTGTGGGGTAAAACCAGATCAGCAGCTTGGGCAGGCAGTAATTCTACGTCCTTGGAGATCTGTGAATACCTTAGATGGGATGCTCTTTGCCTGGACCCTAAACTCTGACCAAATGCCTGCTGATAAAGATAATTTCAGGAAGGCAGATCTCTGCGTTTACCTAGGAGAGAGGAACAAGGCCTGGCACTGGGAAACTGTTCTGAACTAGGGAATTAATTCCCAAATATGTAGCAGAAAGGGAGTTAGCTACAGCGAAAAATCTACAGCAAAGGACAGTCACTTATTCATAAAGCAATAACATCAAAAGGCCTTGCCTTTTGGTTTAACCTTTACCCGATCCTTTGGTTCTGATATGTCACTCATGAAAAGGTGGCTGAGCAATTACTGTGTAATGTTGTGGCCTGTAGCATGCAGGATATTTGATATTTGACCCACAAAGGGGTCTAGGCACACAGGTTGAGAACCACTTCTTCTAAAAGACTGGTACCTATTTAGTATATTAGAAAGTCATGTCGTGGAGAGTTGGTAGTTTGGGCAAGGATTTGTGTTCACAACCCCCTGGCTTTCTGTGATTCTGGGATTCAGGCTCTGCTCTATGATGGACAGCTATATGTTTTTATACTAGGAAAATTTTCTCTCCGCCACTCACTTCATTTCAAATAGAATTTTTTTTTCAGCAGTGCTTGAGTTTCTAACCAGGGGTTCATTTTTGTTTGTTTTGATATTATTTATGGGATACTTTTTAAACTATCATTTAAAAAGAAAGTGAGATATTTTCAATGTCTTCTGAAATTATGCTTTGTAGTCTCTGTGTTGTGTTTAAAACCCTGAACTCTGCAGCGTAGCCCTGACCATTATGGCTCCTGTATGACATCATCAAAGAGGGTGTAGATAGACTGAAAGACCCAGAGAACCAGGTCACCTGCTCCCTCCTACCAACAACAGGAGAGCTATGGCCATGGCATCCTAACAATATGGCTCCTTAAACAAGACCTGAATAACACTGGAGGGAGACATCTCAGGGGGTCTCACCCCCTAGAAAAAGAACTACAAGTGTCTAACGACTGCTCAGGGAAAGGAAAATAACCTCTCCCAGGGATGAACCTGCTAAGTGCTTAGTTACCAGCCCTGAAATTGTATGCTCAGAAGGCACAGTCAAAGGAGTTGACAAATTGTGTTTAGATATGTATGCACACATACATGTAATAACAATAATTGAAAAGTGGCTATCGATTTGAGAGGGAGCGGGAAGGAGAATGGGAGAGGTTGGAAGGGAACAGGGAAGGGGGACATTAATGTAAATATATTGATTGAGTCGGAGTTTTCTGTTTGCCAGTTAATGGTTACTTTTTAAAGAAAAAGGAAAAGCTGAGGCAAAAAAAAAGGCTTCAAGGTTTAGCTCATACTGAAATAGGATCATGGAGGACAAGTCTGGCTACCAGTGCTTAAGGCAATAAATCAGGGGGGTCAGCGCAGGGGACCAAACCAAAGTGTTAAACCAGACTGCATATGAGTAAAGCAGGGCAGAAGCCTGGTCCTGATGACTGCATGCCTGCAGGGTGCTCTGGAGGTGGGTGGGTCTGGATCCCAACAGCTACAGAATGAGAATCTGTGTTCATCAAAATTAACTTAAACAGGGATGGGGGACTCCACCTTGGGGGTTCATAGTGTTTAGTTTGTGCAACTGGACAGGACTTGAGGAATAGATGCAAACAGTCCTGGTCATGCCCGTGTTCACTCTTGATAGCTAGTTCACGGGTAACTACGGCAAACATCTGAGAGGCGGGGTCGCGTGCCGAGCTCTCAATGCTGTGTGATACCCTCTGCCCATTGTGCCGGGGAATTTTCCTGACGTTCACAACTTCAGGAAGGTGGTGACATAAGCTGGGGCCACCTGTTAAGTGCACGACTTCACAGAGCTCAGCATGTGCGACGTTGATACAAATGTGCACTCTTTGCCGGGAGACTTCGCTGGGTATTCCAGAACAGCACCATTGACCACGGTTCTTGAAATCCCACGTTCTCTTGTCTGTTTCTTAAACAAAACTTCTAAGTACAATATTTCAAGGATTCATACCTGATCCTTGTATGGATATTCCATCAGGAGTCGTCTCATGTGAGTTCATGTTTGATTCTTTGTCTCTGGCACTAAGCTCTAAACACTGATAAATAATGGAGATAAATAATGCTGTTACTGACGATGTTCAGCTTACTTGATAGAAAAAGAAACAATTCATCAAAGTCTTCAAGAAATCTTCTTAACAGCCTAATTTCTACCGTCTTTCTTTAGGAAAATGTTTCACTAATATTTCATAAACATGTAGAATGTGACTGTAGGCATACTAAACATACATCATGCTATGCATAGATGCACGCAGCACTCAGAAGAATGAATTCACTGATGAAAATGCTGGACTGTTATTGCTGTTGACCTCTGTAGACCAACATTGGAATGCTAAGCATGCTGAGTTCAAAGCTGGTATTTCCTTTGCTTCCAGAACTTTCCATCATTTCGCACAGCTCTTGGCGAAGAGCTTGGAAGATGATTGCTGAACTTCAGTTTTTGTTGCTGTTGTTTTGTTTTGCTTTGCTCTGTTTTTCAGGTATTGGCAGGCATCCTTACTAACAGGTGCCTGTGGAGTAAGGCATAACGTTTCCATTCCGATCTGAACACACCGAGGCAGAGCAAACAATGGGAGGGAGTCCACGGAAAGCAGGAGTTAGTCACATCTTATCATCAGTTAGCTAATCAATATACATCAAGGATTCCTCTGTAGTCCTTGAATGTCTCTGTCACTCCATGATTATTAGTTACCATTCAGTGCTAAGTGCATCAGGCCTTTCGACTCTGTCTTAGAGGATCCTGGGCCTTTGAAATAATCTTTGGGTTAAATGATTAGTCTGTAATGTATTAACCCCTAACCCCGTGTATCCCTCTCTGTTCCCACTCTCTCCATTCCTCCCTATGAATCTACCTCTATCTCTTTCTCTCTCTAACTCTTCATGTGTCTTTTCCCTTTCTCTTTCTCCTTTTCAATCTCCTTGCTTTCCTCTTTTTAGTCTTTTAATTATTTTAGCAATTTATTAATTTTTTAAAATAAACTGCTCTGTGTTTTGGTATGTTATTTTAGTTCTAAATATTCCCTTTTTCTATTTTTTGTTCTCCTGTATCATATAGCTCTGTAGCTAGTGGTCACAGCTTTCCTCTTTGCTTCGATAGATGCCACTGCCTTGGGAGGACCTTGGTTGCTGTGACTGTTGCAGGGTTTGTTCTGAGAATCACGGTTTAAGAAACTGTTTTGTGATGTGTTGGGTTTTAGCATGATGAAAGAATGAGAAACAACCATAGATTTAAATTACTCATGAATGTGGAAGCACAGCGAGGTTCCAGTGCACAGAGAAAGTTGGAGGGCTGGTGAGATGGCTCATGGGAAAAGCATTTGCGGCAGAAGCAGAAGCACTTGAGTTCGCATCCTCTGCCAGGTATATAGGTATGGCAGCATACTCCTACGGCTCCAGCACTGGGGGAATGAGACAGGCAAGTGGATGCCTGGGGGTTTCTGGCTTCCGACTTAGCTACCGTGGTAAGCTGGAAGTTCACTGAGAGAATTTATCTGAGAAAATAAAGTGGAGGGCAATGAATGAACCCAGGCATTGTCAACCACGCCAAACAAGAGTGTGCGGATACATATACACACACTCACATTTATACCACACTCACNTACCTGTTCCTACAATCTAGGGAAGATTGTGCCAAAATGTGGAATTTTAATTTAGTATAAAAAATGCTAAAATGATGTGTTCTCAAGGCTTGGGGTTACTTTTATGACTAACCAGTTTCCACTGGAATAACAGACATGCAGGTGCTTCTGAGATTAGTATTGACAGCATACTCAGTAGAAGGCAAATTTATATCAAGCCTGTGATAATGTCCTAGTATCTATTATTAAGGACGTCTGTCTTCAGAAAGATGTTAATTTACATTCTAATGCTGCTGTTTGTTGGTGGGATAGAAAACAATTGAGTTTTTTGAGCTCATTTTCCTTAAATGTAAAATATATTTTTCAAGAAAGGATTGTGTTCTTATCAAGATTTTGTTAGACTAATGGACACAACCTATGTAACTATGCATCATAATACGTATATTTATATGTATATTTAATGTGTAAGCTATTTACATGGAATATGTTTTACGCATACAACATTTCCCTTGTCTCTTTCTGTTATTTGCTGTTACTGTGAGACCGCCTTCTAAGAATATTGAAATGTGGCCAAGGACACAAGTGAGTTGCTGAGACTCAAATCCAGCTCTTGCAGACTCAGCCCTGCTCTTTCTGTGTCACTTGTCACCCTGCATTATTGTCGTTTACCATGACATATCAGTGGGCTGTGGGTAGTTGTTCCTTTTAGCACCTCAAAGGGAGTTATCTAGAACGTTCTCCCAAATGTCTCACTGTGTTACCTCTCTCAAAGCTGTGCTCATTTCGATTCATGCTGATTAGAATGAAGCTCCCTGTGAACCTGGATTCCTAGCCTCTAAACCTGATTTCTACTCTAAGTAAAATGTTACTGAGTGGCTATAAAAGGAATCTCCATTGACTTTGTTATATATAAATATGTGAAGTTGACCATTCCTTGGGGAGGGGTGTGCATTTGAGTCAATCTCAGAATTGCATGCAGGATTTTTGAGGCTGAATCTGAAAAAAGGAAAGGAATGCTTGTTAGTGAAGTATGATGAGGCTTGATGATTTAGTTCTATCGTCAGAAACCATTCATGTCTAAGTCCTATCCAGGCCAGTATGGATAAGGTACACATCATTGTTATCATTGTCATCATCCAGACTTTGAATAGTTTAGTTTGTCAAGGATATTTTTTTACAAGAAATAATTCAAGTCTTTAAAATATGCTAAGTGTGTTCTTCAAGAAAATGCTTATTTTCCTTTAATGAAGTGTTGTGGGAAGACCACTTATTTGTTCTTGGCTGCCCAGAACTGAAATAATCACACAGAAAATGTATTAATTACAACACTGCTTGGCCTATTACCTTATACATAGTTCTAGCTCGCTCTTATCTTTTAAATTAACCCATTTCTATTATTTTATATTTTACCCTGAGGCTCATGGCCTACCAACAAGGCTTTGACTGGTGGTTTGTGTCTTTCCCTCTGGTGACTCCCTGACTCTGCCTTCTTCCTCCCACCATTCAGTTCAGACTTCCCCACCTAGCTCTACTCTACCCTACCAGAGGTCAAAACAGCTTCTTTATTCATTAACCAATAAACGCAACACATATACAGAAGGACTTCCCACATCAATGAAGTGCTATTTAGGTAACACAAGAAAGGGAGATTCACAGATAGGGCTGCACTATTATTGACACAATGGCACTACCACTTACTATGACTTTTGTCTTTGGAAAGAAAGGAATGTTATTATAAATATAAATAGTCATGAGTGTAGCAAAAAGTGAAACGCCACTCATTTAGTTTGTAATAGAACAAAGGAATTGAAGGAAGAGCAAGAAAAACAGAAAGGGGGGGATGGAAAGGAAACAACTAACTTACTTAAAAGAGAAACAAACTAACCAAGTAATGTATTGACTAAGAGCTGAAAATTAAAATTATACACATTTCTTACCACTATATTTATCAAAAACTGGTAAATAGTTGGAGATTACCATGCCAATTTATAGACTGTCTCTTGAGCTATTTCAGTTTTCAGAAACATAGATGAGGGTCCTATCTTCAGGACTTTTGAAAGTTAGTTAAGAACTGATATTGTAGAGGTGTGTGACAGTTTTCCTGATGGTTTCAAAAGTAGCAATTAGCTAGGAGTGCTGGACGTGAACCTCATGGGCTGTTTGTTTAGACTCTTCACTCGGCCACGCGCATGGTTGCTGAGCTCAAAACGCAATCCAAGCTTGTTCAAATGACATTTTTTGTTTTACACTATTATGATAACAAAGATATTTTTAACACACATACCTAGTAAACCTGCCTATTTAATGCTGTCTAGCATATGCTATATTTGTTCAGATTCAACACTTAAGAAAATTTGTTACACTAAAAATGTAACAAGAATGGACGATGACCTCCTAGGTGCTACTGCTTACTTAGCGAT
Source organism: Ellobius talpinus (assembly GCA_001685095.1). Taxonomy (NCBI): domain Eukaryota; kingdom Metazoa; phylum Chordata; class Mammalia; order Rodentia; family Cricetidae; genus Ellobius; species Ellobius talpinus. The sequence goes on along the minus strand of LOJH01029076.1, from coordinate 1,507 downwards.
TTTTATTTGCTTCTGTTCTAGAACGCAGATCAACTTTACAGTGGCTATTGACTTTACAGCATCAAACGGTGAGTGCTATTGCTGTCCCCAGTAAGAACTGCTGCCGAATAAGTGACAAAATTTTGTTTCCATAAAAAAATCCTAGAATTTTGTTTTTAACATTATGTGACAGTTTAGATATGTAAAATGTAGAAGAAATATAACAAAAATATACAACAAACTACATGTTGAACCATTTTGCTATTTCTCGTTTCTTCCCAAGGAATACCGATTTTAAATGTAGTTAAGCCATTTCTGAAGTGTGTTTAATTATAGACCCCATAGACCCCATTCTGCTAGCACCACCTTGTGTACTTACTCCTGAAAATGGGGTTCAGCCATAATTTTACTTCCTAACATCTTGATATCTAGTTCATTAGATAGGATTGCTATGTGATATTTTGGTAGAGACATTAGTGATTTGTATAAAATATGTTAAGAAGGTAAAATAATGGAAATTTAATTTTATTGTGAGCCACGTTTATTTGGAACGGAATGACCGTTTGAACTGATTGTATTATATCCTAAGTACATGACCTTGCTTTATCTCCTTCAGTTTTTATTTTGTGTGTTGCTATTTGTGTGTGTGTGCGTGTTTCTGGTGTGCATGTATGAGCGTGAGTGGGCATGTGTCACAGCCCGTGTTGACAAATTTTAGGGGTCAGTTCTATCATTCTGCTGTGGGTTCCGGGCTTCGGCACCAAGCACAGCTAACCACCTAGTCATGCTACAAGCCTTTGGTATTTGCCTTTGCCAAAAGTTGCCATGAGTTTTCCCCTTGTCAATTCCCAAATGACAACAGTTTCCTGAGAAAGATTCAACTTTACAAGGCAAGAAGGCAGCAAAGCTTCGTTAGAGGTTGCGTTTGGAATTTTTCACTTCATCTTCCTCCTGAACTGTTGGTACTGTGTGATATTCTCTGCTGAGATCAGACAGTTGCTGCAGAAGCAGCAACATCAGTAGCAGCAGCAACAGCAGCAGCAAGCCATAGCACCCGTGTTGTACAATAACATCGAAAACTGAGGCTGCTCCATGGGATCTGGAGTTGCTGAGATGTGTTAGAGGGTTAGGAGTGTGTTGCAAGGAGCTTCTTGTTTGTTCCCAGCTACCCGGCTAGCTTAGACCAAAAATAACCACACAGAAACTATATTAATTAAATCACTGCTTGGCCCCTTAGCTCTAGCTTCTTATTGGCTAACTCTTACATCTTAATTTAACCCATTTCTATTAATCTGTGTATCACCACGTGTCAGTGGCTTACTGGCAATGTTTCAGCATGTCTTTTTCTGGCAGCTTCATGGCATCTCTCTGACCCTGCCTCCTCTCTCCCACAATTCACTGTAGTTTTCCCTGCCTAGCTCTGTTCTTTTGCCCTATCATAGGCCAAGACAGTTTCTTTATTCATTAACCAATAAATCCAAAGCTCAGATGGTTGTTCCTCATGGTACAGTCAGTGCCACAGTTCTAG
>LOJH01029075.1:0-17545 GCA_001685095.1 Ellobius talpinus | reverse complement strand
GGTGAGTGGGGGAGTGGGAGGAGGGGAGGAAGTGTAAATTTTTGAATGGAAAAAAAAGAGAAAGAAACGGGGAAATTTGCCCATGTATTTCTGTTCTCAGATCCAAACGTCCTGTAAACAGAGTAAGTAAGAAAATGCATTGACTGAGTCTCAAGTCATGTCTTCTGGTTGCCATGGTTTGGATCCTAAAGAGCCCCCAAAGGACAGTGTGCTGAGGGCTTGGCTGTTAGACTGCAGTGCCATTGGTAGGTCATGCATACTTCGGTAGATGAAGATTCTGGGGAGGCAGTGAGGCCATTGGCAGATACTGTGATCTAGGCTCCTTTCAGCTATTGCTCTTTCTAATTCCTGGCTGCTGTGGGGTAAATAGACTTCCTCCAACATACATTTCTACCATGGTATGCTTCTCCATCACAGGTCCCAACCAACAGGGCTAAGTGAGCTAACACATCACCTCTCCAAGACCACGAGCCCAAACAAATCCTTTCTTTTATTAAGTTGATTTTCTTGGTTGCTTTGCTACATTAAAGGAGGACTAACTGTTTTTTTCTAAATGTTCATAAGGAAAGCAGAATGACAAGAGTTTGAGAGGCTCTTGGCCCCAAGGATCTGAATTGAAGACTCTGGACCTCATGATCTACGTACTCTGCAGGAGACTTAGTCCTTGCAGTTCATGCAGTGGGAGCTCACACTGAGTTCATATCTGAGCTCAGGTTGTCCCAAGCTCTGGAAACAATCTGTGGCTCCAAAAGGGAACTTTATTTTCCTCTGACTTTAACACAGTGTGCTCTTCAGGACCTGGCTGGGGTCATCCTGACAGTCTGCTTAAAACCTTTTATTTTTCTCAAGCTTCCTACAGTACAAAGATTGTCATTTTAAGCATTGTTCTGGAAAGCTAATTCAAAAATGTCATTTCTCATTTTCACAAACGGCAATTGACAAATGGCTAGTGAGCACACAGGGTAGGCTGAAATGCATGTGCCTGGCCTCATGAAGAAAGACACAGACTTTAGAGAGGTCAAAGCTTGCCTTTTCCAGAGGACACATGGCATTTGTGAGCTTATGACAATGCTGATTTTTAATGCCCCCCTGAAGCCCCCTGAAGCTCCTCACTCCCTCTATACTCCCTGAAGCTCCTCACTCCCTCTATACTCCCTGAAGCTCCTCACTCCCTCTATACCCTCTGAAGCTCCTCAATCCCTCTCTTTTCCCCTGTCTTTTGCTGCTCAGGATTGAACCTGGTGCCTTGAACATGTTAGGTAAGTAATCTCTCCCATTTCATGGCTTAATAGTTCAAACCTACTGATGGGAAATTTTAACCACTGGTCTTTTGAAATTGGTTAGTCTACTAAATGATGACAGAAGAGACTCAGTTCATCTATCTAGTCTCAAGCACAGTGTAAATAGTTAATCATTGATAATGCATGCATGCAGAATTTTCCCGGGGGGGTCCATACTGTGATTCAAGTAACTTCTGCTCGATTGACAATGTGACAATATGGCCATACAGGGAAGACTTGGGGAAGCCATTCCCCAGGCATGAAGGAATCAGCGGGTTCAGCGAGGCAGAAGATGGCAGGTGAGCCATACTATCGCACCTCTTAGATTTCCATTTCTGTCTCATCATGGACCCTGAATTCTACCTGCCTAGAAGTTAAAGTCTGGGAACTTTGTCTGGCCCAAAGGATATCTACACAAAGATGGTATGTCTGGAGGAGAGAGAGAGAGAGTACGCGCAAAAGACACAGAAAGACATTTAAGACTTACGATAGACATGGACCAGGAAAAGTCTATGAATAAAATCTTCCCCTGGAGAGATCCTAATAAAAAGGGAAACCCTAGGACAACCCTTTTAAGAACCTGAGACGGTGCCAGCAGAATACAGCAGGAAAGGATCTAGAGGGGTTAAATTTACATCTTTAGCAAAGCTGTGGTGTAAGCAGACTTCTGAGAAAGCTCGCTATTAGCCATGGTTTTGTTTTTTCAAATATGGACCCAACAGTAAGAAAGCTAAGAAACACCTAGGTGGTAGAGTGCTTGCTGAGCATGGGAGACAATTTGGGTTCAATCTCCAGTGCTATGGTAAATAAATAAATGTAAACAAACAAGCTAAAGTGGGGGACAGTCCTGGAGGCCTATACGCATATATGCATTTTAGGACTATACTGCACTGCTTCTCGACATACAAGGTAACTGAGATGGGGCTTCAAGCATAGCTTCTGAAGCAGCTGAGTCTTGGGTAGATATTTTGTACTAAATAAAATGTGAAATTGGTAAGATCAGAAAACAAGGATTTACTCTAACTTGTACAATATTATTTCAATCAGGTATTCAATGATATCTTAATACATGAGCAACATTTTGTGGGATATGGTAGTACCTGAGGGCAGGCAGAAAAAAATAAAGAGTCCTTTTACGACTATCAATAATGAATTACACTGCATGATGTAACCAATGATAATTTATGTAAATTAAACATATACAGTATTTACTAAACTTTAAGTGGGCTATTTTCATCACAGTGACAAGTACCTAAACCTTCCAAGCAACCAACAAATTCCATCAGGGCTGAATGTAGTCACTCACTTCTTCCTTCTTACTGCTTGTGAAGAGACACTGAACTTGTCATTTTCCTCTGTTTTAGGGGTTTCCTATGGGCCTTGATCCTCACAGAGTCACATATCAGATGTCCTACATATCAGATATTTACATTATGATTCACAGCAGTAGTAAAATTACAGTTATGAGGTGGCAATGAAATAATTTTATGGTTGGGGTCAGCACAACATGAGGAACCTGTATTAAAGGGTCACAGCATTAGGAACGTTGAGAAACTCAGCTCTATGCCATGGTAAATAAGGTCGTAATATTGGCGCTATACTATCATAATTTTTTTTTCTGGTTAAGGTCAAAAAAGATTGTCAGCTTGGCTCTTTCTGTAAAAGATGTCATACTGCCTTTGATCCTCTTTCCATTTTAAAAGGAAAATAGATCAATTTGTGGTTAGAAATTACAGCAGCACACTTGGCCACTTCCTGTTGAGCAAGACAGATGACATCACATCCTAATGTCAATGACCATGGATAGATAATTGTGGCCGATACCTACCATGGAGATCTTGAGTTCTCTTTCCTCATGCTTCATACCCTCCTTTTTCTAGCACACTTCTCTCCATGACTCCTGTTTATTGCCCTCCTAATTGATGTTTATAAGTGGCATCCCTGGGCACCACCATCTCCCACCTGTGGTGTGGCCAACAGCATCAGTATAAAGCATTAACTGAGCACTGGTCATGTGCAAAATCTAGGGCTTGCTGTTGCAAACATGACCAAATGCATACAGAGAATCCTTACTGAAGGGGTTATGATTTTCTCAGAAAAACATGACGGAGGTTAAAAAAAAGAAAGAAAAGAAACCTAACTCAGGATTCTCCTCATTTAATACAGTCTTCAAGAAGGAAGTTGCTAGTAGTTCAATTAGGTTTCAATTGGCTGTAACAATTTCTGAAAATAGAAAGGGGGAACTGGCTCTTTTGCCTTTCTTTCTGAGCAAGGCTGTGGAGTGTGGTCAACATGTCTCTGGGAATGTTTCTATGGCTAATCCCAGTGATTGCATCTCATTCTTTCTTGTTCACTACGACTTCAAAATTATTCTTTGTTGTTCTCTAGGTTCAATTTTGCCATCAGATCGCATGTCCTGATGCCTGCCTTGGAGAATTTGTGGCTCTACTGGTGACTGTGACTGTGAGATGAGCTGACTGTGACAGGCACATTGTTTTGACTGAGTCCCTGCACCTGGCGCAGGATTGCTGCACAGATGATGAGTGAAGCAAGAACGGTTAAGCACACAAAAGAAAATCTCTAGGTAGGTAATTTGCATGACCCAACGCAACACACAAACCAACTACACATCAGAATATGCTGACAGGGGAAGATATCCCCAAAGCAGATAAAAGCCGGTGATTCCTTATTTCCTTCGTTTCATTTTGATTTCTGTGCATGTCTTTATTTAGAGCTCCTCGTGTTTGATTTCTTTTACATGCAGAGAAGCGTCAGCCAAAGGCCTCTGGTCGCTTTACTCAGGGAGCGTTGGCAGGCAAGCAATCACAAACTGTGTCACAAACAACGTGGGAGAGCTCCTGCCCAGTGTCATGCTCTGGCTGAGGAAGGCAATAGGGCAAGGCAATTTTATGGATTCTTCCGGGGTCAAACTACCTTTCTGGCTTTGCTCCATCTGCCTGTGACTTTCTCATGCCAGATTATCACATTGAAATAAGAAGAGATAAAAGATTCTCTTATCAAAAAAGAACAACCTAGCCCTTGAATAATGACCACACTTCCCAGTGTCCCTTGTTGAGCATAGGTGACTAATTCTGATTAATGGAATATAATTGGAAATGGCATGTGCAATTTCTGGAAAAGATTTCAAAAGTGAAGTTCTCTTTTCCCTTACTCTGACTGGAATGCAGATCTGAGGGCTGGTTAAGCAGTGATCTTTTACCGCGATATAAACACTATGTATTGAACTTGGTGGAACACAAAAAATAAAAAATGTTCTCACCACAGTGGAGTGCCATGTCACCTAGTATCTTGTTTCCGGGAGAGAAAACAGACTTCTGTTTGGTTTGCAACACTGTTCTACTTTCTTGGGAACCAGTTTGTGGATGAGATGGAGCAGCTGAGGCTCAGTCACAGAGGCCATGAAAGCAGCTATGTCATGATGGAGAACCACACCTTGCAGGTGGGGGCACTCCACTTGAGGATCTAAGTAAGCTAGTGGCATGGCATGACTGTAGGTGTCCGAAAAATTTCTGTGCTTGTTCCCAGGGAATAAATTGAGGTAAGGTGAACAAGATGGTCCAAGGGAACAATTATTTCATGAGAGAAGAAAGAAGGGGAAGGAACACCCTAAAGGAGCATGGTGATAAACTGGCTAGCTGGCTGCTTCCCCAATTCCTGGTCTGTCTCTCAGCCAAATAGGGATGTTGCAATCACAGCCTGAACACATCCCGCACCTTTTCTAGAAAGAACAAAATACCCAAGGTGGAGGATCCAGCTTTCTCTAGCATTTTTTTTAATTTTACTTAAAATAAAACCCAGTCCTATGGGCAGCCTCCTAACCTGTGAACTAAAGAAACTCCCTTTTTAAATCAGTACCCTGCCTAATGTCTTTCATTTCCTTTCAAAGAGGAATAGGACACTTAAAGGCACACAGACAGTGGGGCACCTCAGAGTACACACCGTGTGAAATACTCCAATTATATTACTCAAAGCACAATGCTGAGCCGCTCTGTACATACAGAGTGTGCTTTGGCTTTTCGTTACCATTAATTACCATCCTGATCACCTGCGGTTTGATTTTGCGAATACCTCTTTGAATCAGGGGCATTTCTCTCTCAAAAAGATTTGGTATTGTGCAAAGAACAAAACAAACAACCGAAGCCTTCTCCAATTTAGTCACAGAAGGCACCGAATCACAGCAGCCTCCCAAAGCTTGCAAAGGCAGTGTTGTACTAGCTTTCAAGAATCAAACAGGGGGGACGAGTCCTCGAGAAAGGCTGGCGGCCATTGTTAATACTGCTCTGGGCTTGCTGCTGTTTGGGCAAAACATTGCAGAGATTGGTAGAAGGTTTTTATGTAATATGCCACATTTCTTTGGGCTAATGGTGGCTGTCTTCACTCTGAGGAAACCAGGGCGTATACTCCTTGTGTGTCCACTGTTTTCTGTTTCCGCTGGCTCTCCAGGGCAGAGCTGATTCAGTGAAGCCTGCAGATGAATGCCCCGAGAGTGAAGCAGGAGAGTGTGATCACCTTGATCACCAGCGGTCAACAAATGTTCTTCTCAGAGATACTGAAGAGAAAGGAACACCTTATCTTCTGGGGTGCAGCTGCTTCAGAGTGTTGACAGGGGAGACTAAAAACCATTAGCATCTACTAAAAAAGTTGAAAAAACCTTGCAAGCTACTGTTTAATCGAGAACAAAGAACAGTGACAGATTAGCACTGTTTTATGGGATACAAGCCAGCTGTGATGGAAGATGGGAAGGCTGCAAACAATGACAGCTAAAGCAACGCAACAATGCAACTTGGAAAAAGCGGTGGAAAATAACTTCTGATAAAAACGCAGTTATTTTTGTCTGGATTTCTCATAACTAGCTAAAGAGTCTGGCGAGCATGTTCTGGCATATTCTAGACAAGCAACTTCACAGTTAGAACACACACACATTACATACACACACACATACACACACACACACACATGCACGCATACCCACCCACCCTCTGATTCATGTTTTCTTTTATAATTTCTTCTCTTGAAAGCAATTGCTTGCCTTCCTGAGCTTGTAACGCAATTCTACTCCCCTGAGTTCTGAGGCCTTGGAGTGCCTGCACTGAGGTCCTTTTGTGATAGTCATTTAGTCAGCAGCTGCACTTGGGAATTTTCTGCTACCCACAGCATCTGCTGAGGACACCCTGGCTGGGTCTGTTGAGGCAATCACCATGTTTTCCGAGCTGACTGGGCAGTTTGAAAACCAAACTCAAGGACATTTCTGCAGAAGCTTAATTGAGTGAGCCAGATGTTTCCTCTAGAGAGTCAAATGGAAATATCCAAGTCAGTGGATCTTTGTGAGCACAGCCAAGGTCAAGGAAGGGAGCATCTACATGGATAACATAGGATGAAAGAGTTATCTGCTATTTAAGCTAAGGGATAGTGAGGCCACTTGATCTGCAGAAGGAGAGAGTATAAAGAGAGGAATCAGTCTGGAATCTATGTAGCCATGGGAATAAATTAAACAAAAAATGTCTCCCAAATCTCTTGGATCTAAGTAGTCAGTTTCCTGCCCAGTGTGACTGAGATCTTGAAGCAGTTTGTGGCAGAAACATGGTAGCCCATAAAGCTTATCTACACATAAAGGGAACCCTTCTTCAAGCATACCGGAACCACTGGCAATAATCTGTGCCCAAGTGGGCACAATGTGAGTCCTCAGACTCAGTTCCCTTGGGATTGGCTAAGGTGTCTTCATATGGCTTCACACAACCCATTTATCGAGCATGATACATTATGAACACTCATTCAGATTTCCTATCCACTCCTGGAAAAAGCTCATGAGTGGCCTCCCTCTGTGACAAGGAGATGGTCAGATGCTATTTAGGAGATGAGAAGAGCTGCCATTCTCAGCATCTGACAGACTCACTTTCTTTTGAAGAGTCTGGCTTTCCTGGCTTCTACAGTGGTTAGTTAGTGGGGCCCAGACTTTGACCTACTGAAACACCTTTCCTGCCTTCTGTTCCATTGTCGGGTCGTTTCAAAGCACTCCACTTTTAAACCCACCTTCTTTTTCACTTTTTTCACCTTGGCACCAATTTTTCTTCTCTTGGGAACTGTATATCCAATCTTAAATTTTCAAAAAACCAAATTTTTCTCCACTAAACATTCTAGAAACATGGTTGTGGGTAAAGTAGGATTTTGTATCTGGATTAAACTGCTAGGATCCAAATTTGACAGACAGAAGTAGCCATTGAGGCAGCAGCCCACATGTCCATATGTCCTTCCAGTGTTCTGGCATGGAACCGCATCAAGTAAACACACACATGAAATGATTGATTCGGAAACTATTATTTGCTTAATGTGCGCTAGTCACTCTGAAAGAAATTGAGGTTCTTCACACTGCACTTCCAACTTCCCCTCTTCAATTTTTTCTCATATTTCTTTACTCCTATGCTTCCTGTCTCTGCCAACTCTTGTGATGGCTTCTCATCTATTTTCTCATTGCTTCCTGTCTCTGCTATCTCTTGCGATGGCTTCTTCTATTTCCTCATTGCTTTCCTCTTCTCTAGTCTTAGCCCAAGAGACATAGCAGGTCAAACATCCTGTCATCTCCTCTGCTTGATGATGCACTTTACTGGTTCTGGACAATATAAATCAAAGGCAGGTGTCACCATCTTTTTTGTCCTTCGACACAGGCTTCCAAACATTCCTGGGGGATAGAGCTAGTACCAAATTTCAACTCTATTCTCAACACCTATTAGGAACACTATCCCAAGTATTCTGTTACATATTCATTCTTCATTTGTGAGGACTTGGTTGGAAAAAGAACTAATATAAGCTAAGCGAGTAAAAGGAATGGGATCTGTGCCTATAGTAATCATCTAACAAACAATCTGAACTATCTATGAGCACATTCTGAACACTTTAAACATGATATCATGGTTAATTATTAAATAATCCTATGTGGTAGGAATTCTAGAACTCCATACCTACCCAAGGAGGGTATATTCTAAGGCTCCTAATAGATATCTGGAATCTTTGACAGTATTGAACCCTGGATAGGCTGTGGTCTGCCCCATACATACTTGTATTTAAGTTTAACTTAAAGACTGGGAACAATATGAAACTAACAACCATAAAACACTGTAGTTATTAGTAATTTCAGCATATGATTCTTTTTCCTTTCATTATTATGTCAGTAACTTCCATATTTTCACCTAAAGGAAACACTTAACTCCTCGTTGGCAAATCTAGGTCGCCAGCATTTCTACTCTTTCTCTTTATGGAATTATTAAAACATAAAATTAAGATTACTGTTACTGGGATAACGCAAGAGCTAATCTGATATCTGAGACAGTTAATGCATGGCCTGCAATCAGGTAGTGTACACGATATGGACACACGGGATGGATGGGTGACTCACGCACTAGGTAGCATGAAGCTGGCAAGAATAGCATATCACTCAGGAAAGCAAACAGGATTTAAAACTCATGAATTGTTTGTTTCTGAGAACTTAACTCAATATTTCATGCAGTTGAGTGTGGATTAACCGAACATGTGAAAACTTAATCTCTATGTAAGGGGTGGTTATCATGCTCTTTGGATAAAGAAATCGACTTTCAAAAATTAAACGACTTACTCCAAGATCATTAATTAGTAAGTTTTGAATGCAGAATGCTTTCAATCAGTATGTTAACTATTCTTACCACTTTTAACACAGGCACACACATACAAAACAGACACAGACACAGACACACATACAGATACACAGAGGAGACAGGTACACAATTACACAGACACACATAGGCACACAAACACACAGATACACTCACACAGACACAGAGACACACACACAGACACAGAGATACAGTGACAGAGAGAGACACACATAGACTCAGAGAGACAAAGAAACAGATACACACACAGACACACACAAAGGTTCAGACACAGGGAAACACAGACACACATACACTCTTTGGTAATGCTAACAACAGGCTTATAATATATTATTCACTATTTAGTTATCCTATTTTTAAACTTTTAATTGCGCCCCTATACCCACAGGTATAACATCAGTCTTTCAGTATGGCCTACAGTGGACAGCTCCATTATCTGCAGACAGTCCCCCAGATAGCTCTATCTCCTGTGCCCTCAGTTCTTCTTACGCTCCAGCAATGCTGCACTCCTCCCCAGATGCCACGCTGTGCTTGCTCTCTGGTGCATGCCTCTGCAATGCTCACTTCCATTCGTCAAGCAAATTCTCATTCCTTCTTCCAAGTAGGTACAGATATAGCCTCCCCCTGAAACATTGGAAATGATAGGCCTTATCTAATTTATCATTTAGTTGAAAAAATAAATCACATAGAGGTGGCAATCACAGGATAATACAAGCCAGAATCTAATCAAGCACTGAATTGCGTGGTACGTGCTGTACATGTAATGTGGCAAGTGCAACGCTTCTGGCAAGGAGAAGTCTGGAGGATGCGGAAGCTATGGAGGACCAAGACATCTCAATCTAGAAAGCCAGAGCAGTGCATACTGCAGAGAGGAGCATCTTAGGGCAGTGTGGTTGCTTCTCTGGGCTTTAAAATCTCATTACTTCATATTTCGTGTGGCTTTGTTGGTTTTTTATTTTAGGGACAAGTTCTCATTATATAGCCTTAGCCCCGACCAGATGGAACTTACTGTGTAGACCGGACTGGCTTCAAATTTGTGGTGATCCTCATGTCTTTGCTTCCTGCTGCTGGGATTCGAGGCATCCTTCAGCAGAACGACCCTGCTTGGCTCCTCTGAAGTTTTCAATTCTCCCGTTAGTACCACCAACGCGTTGGCCAGAGCCTCTGAGGCCCACAAACCTGACATCACTGGGCCCTTCCGCTGGACTCCTTTCACGGAACTGCTCTTGGATGCTAAGTTGCTGCTCTCCATAATGAATCTTCCCAAAACAGTTGCGCTTCCAACAGGGGGCTTTTTATTCTGTAGGGTTGTCACGTACCCCAACAAAGACTGACTTGAACGAGGTGCATGGGGGATCCTGGGCAGGTTTTTTAGCATTAGCAGATCTGTGTTCTCAGCACCTGCCTTTCAGCTTGGAGACAGCTTGTAAGACAAGGGTGATTCTAGATCAGCCACACTGGGCTGCTCCAGCCTGAATACCATGAAGGTTATTGGGAAGTTTATGGAAATATAGCAGTGGTCCTATTATTTTTTCTCCTTGTAGTCTAATGGCATTACATTTCTTTAAGCTCTTCTTGTTACTCCATTTTATGGTATACACACTCTTACAAGTCACGCAGGCCTTCATGGAAGTGCATCACACTGGAGCAGCACATCCTTGTCTAGGTAGCTCCGTGTTTTTTAAGATTAATCTATGTCTTCCCCACTCAGGACACCACATTTGAATGTAACAGAGATGCGCATCAGAATCTGATAGCAGACCTGTTAAGACCCAGCTTGCTGGGACCCACTCTTACAGGTTATGAGGTGGTTCTCAAGAACTAACGAACTCGATGGCAAGGTGTGTACTGATACCATAACCACATGATGGGGACTGGGAGATGTAACGGTTGGGTCGGTGAAGCATTTGTTGAATACGATACACAACACGGACATGTGTCTTCTCTGTTATCTTACTGGATACTATGTCGCCTTTCATCAGGCTCTAGGAATATCTACTATAAATTATTTCCCTACATGCACCTCTCCCTCTGTAGAACTTGCAGTTTTACCAGGCCTGGGGATGCCTCACCGATGCTCCTGTTAGAGTTCTATAAGTAAGCCCCACCCCAAATATTGTATTCACCCAGCAAGCATTAGCCAAACACATGATTAGGAGTCTCTTGCCTGCGAAATGCTTTTTCCTTGTAAGTTGCGCTAATTGACAAATAAACCCAGCAGCATCATTCTAGAAACAGAGTATTTTCTGTACAGGTGCCACCCAAAGCTGAGGTATGGTGCTAATTGTCAAGTAACGAGCAACGGCTAATGAAGATGGCTAGCACCTTCTTTGCTCTCTCATCCATCCACACACAGCTGCTGCAGCTGCCTGGAGGAGGCTGCATTCATCCATCACTAGCCTCTTCAGCAGTAAGTCCCTCCAGTTACAATAGCAGTAATTGAGAAAATCATTGCAGAAGTCTTTCAATAGCAATAATTGAGGAAACCACTGCAGAAAATTTTCTGTTCATCTCTGAAGACAGGGACCTTTTGGGTCAAACCTGGCTTCTAGGACAATTCTAGGGGAACCAATGCAGCTTCTGACCTCCAGAGGCTCCTGTGTTCATGTGGTGCAGGTACATGCAATTCAGGCACATGCATATAAAGTATCTATCTGTCTGTCTGTCTGTCTGCCTATCTATCTACTTATCTTTATAAAAAGGGCATTATTTTCTCTCTACACAAGTGTCACGATAAATAACCATCTAAATAGGAGTGTATGCTCTGTTTCCCCACCACATACATGGGTAGCTGACACTTTCAGCAGGGATCTAAGCATGAATTACCTTAGCCGGCATGAACGTCTGTGGTCAAGGTGAGCCCTGAGCATGTAAGCTGGCTAAGAAGCACTTCCAAGGGCACAGCAGTGTGAATGGCTGCAGCACAGAGGAAAGCAGTGCATTTCTGTGTTGAGGTAACCTTTGCCTGCTGAGGAAATGAACCAAAGTCTGGGCCGCTCGTACCCTACATCTTACTGCTGGTGGCTTGATTGGACTTCACAAAATGTCTTTGCCACCGCCTCCAGCTTCACTCTGCTTCATTTCAGAGCCAGGTAGAGGCGACTTGGAAGGAGACACCTTCTCCATGCTGCTTTCTGCTCACCTTTAGGGACATCCAACCTTACAACTTGAAAGAGTAATGTTGCTGAGATCCTTGACTGTCACCTGTTGGAATTTTTCTTATAATTTTTTATTTGATTATTTTGGGGATTGTGTATATGCCATGGCCTGTTTCGTTTGTGGAGGACAACTCAAAGGAATGAATCCTCTCCCTCTACTATGTGGGACCTGGGAATTGAACTCAAGTCATCAAGCTTAGTGGCATTGGGCTCCATCCTGCGGAGCCATCTCAATGGCCCCATTGCCTATTTTAAACTCTGTCATCTTTCGGCACCTTTTCAACGAGCCAACTGCTTTGGAATTATTTAATGTTCGCTCTCTCTCAAGATTTACTTTGTTTTGAACTTGAGAAATTTTCCGGGTCACTCCCTGCATGCAAAACCAAACTAAAGCCAAATAGTGAAACAAATCCAAAGAGAAGTTGTAGAGAAAAAGAGTTTTAGGTATGAAAATGAACTCTGCAAAATGGATCGGAACCCAGGGGCAGTCACAGCAGGAGGCTATATCTTAGCGTCGCCATAGCATGGCTCTGGAGACCCCTGCTTCTGCTGTGAAGCTCATCAGAGGCCTACGGTCCAGCTAGCGACACAGCCTGTCTTTCTCACGTGCAGCTGGAAACTGCAGGTAACTCACTGTGATATTTTATCAATACCTGACGGTGTTGATTTTTCTCCTCGGATTCCCTGAAGCTCTTCTCAGGGACCCTTGCTATCTCCCTTGTCTTTACCGATTCCTGTATTTCTAGGGACTGGCTTTCTGGAAATACCATTTGAGCATTTGTGAGCATTATGTTAACGGAGAACAGCTATTCATACATTGTTCTGTCTCCCTTCCAAGGGAGAACCCCTTGGCACACGTCCAATGCTAGGTACAGAGTGAGTGTTCAACTAACACCGAGTGACCCCTTAGTCCACTGACTCACTTTCAGGTCCCACAAATGAATTAGACTGGATTCTCCAAGATTCATAAGAGGGAGATTATGTCTTTGGGGTGTAAGAGTCTCCATACATGACTAGACTGGCTAGAAGACAAAGGTATTCAGTCCCAGAAAGCTATCTTCTAACATGTCACAGGTCCTGCATTGGGACATCCCTTTCATGAGGGAACTGACAGTAATAAAAAGGGCCAAGGAGAAAGTCATACAGAAATGGTACAAAGGTTCCTTGTTGCTCCTCCTGGACAACCTATCTAACCCCAAACCTCATGTTGCTCTCTCTTTGCACAAAGTAGCGTCTATTTTAATCATCACGATTACCATCATCACCACCACCATCACCATCATCTACATACTTGTATGGCCAAATCATCCCCACAGGCTCCTACTGATCCATTATCTCCATGGTTCCAATCACTATATGACTTACAGTTTTCTTTAGCATTCTCCCTCTGCCCTGCCTTTATGATGCTGTGTATGGCATTCATTTCTTCTGTATGGGAAATGCTCTTGGCTGCCTAGACAATGCTTGTTCCTCCTCCAAAACGGTTCCCACTGACCACACCGAGTTCTGAACATTCCCAATGAGGTTGGGCTGTGTTTCCCACTGTCAACTGTCTGCCTTCTTGTCATCACTGTGACTCAGGTTACAGTTAGGGTTGTTCTTGCTACTTTATGCTCAGTTCTATGTTTATCAACAATGAACTTCACAATCCCCTAAAATCATAATCACGGAACCATGAAGAAAAGTTAGGAGTTGGTCAGCTAGGATTAGTGGTGATGTGAGATTCCATCTGTATGCTGTAAATATATTTTATTACCATTGGTTATTAAAGAAGCTGTTTCGGCCAACTTAGTAGAGTAAAGCCAGGCGTAAAATCTGAACAGAGATAAAGATAGAGAGTAGGCGGAGTCAAGGAAACACCACATAGCTGCCGAAGGAGACAGACACAGCCGGAACCTTTACTGGTAAACCACAGCTTCTTGGTGATACACAGATTAATAGAAACGGGCTAATTTAAGATTTAAGAGTTAGCTAGGAATATGCTAGATCCATTGGCCAAACAGTGTTGTAATTAATATAGCTTCTGTGTGATTATTCAGGTCTGAGCAGCTGGGAAGTAAAAGAGCAGCCTCTGCCAACATAGTGGCTGTGGGATATATGATCTCAGGCTCTTCTCAGAGGTGTGTAGCAGACAGGAAGAAAGATCTGGCCTCTGGCCCACAGCCTTCCAGATCCTACATGTGGCAATATTTTACCACCTACACAATTACTTTCTTGAAGGTAGCACTTATGTTTAGCCGAGAAACAGTGTCCTTTGTTCGATTTTCTTAGAAACTAAAGGTGGGCTTCTGGGATTTGGCAATAGGAAGGAAGAAGCCTCCCTATCAAGGGGTGGGGGTTAAATTAACACCCAGAAGTAAAATTTAACTCCTAGACAACACTGAACTGAGGCAGAAGTATAATAAGAATGCCTCAGCCTCTCAGGTGGCCAGCAGAACCCGTAAGCCATTCATAGTACAGTGACTTTTTCAGTCACTGAGCTACGACGTCATACCTGTGGCTGTGTTTGCTTACCGTCCTCTCCAGCCTATTAGTGAGTGAGTGCAGCTACTCTTGCAGTCTGTTCTCTGAACTAAAGCCACCCTGGAGCAAAGACTTCGAGCATCAGCGTTGTATGAAGTGAGCATGCTGTCTCCACTGCAGTGAGCATGCTGTCTACACCACACTGAATAGGTTGTCTCTACTACAATTAGCAGGCTGTTTCCACTGCAGTGAGCATGCTGTCTCTCTCTACTACAGATCTTTCTCAGTCCAACCAGTTCAGTTAAAGTAGAAAAATCGCTGTTCACAGATGATCTGTTTTGAATATCTGTTTAAGTAGATGCAGTATCTTTTTTAGAATTAAATAACATTTCTTGATCTCTTCTTATTTTTATGGTTAGTCTTTATCTCAAATGGCAAGGCGAGCAGAAGCAATATTCAATTTCTTTGTAAACAATAAATTGAAATGAGAGTAGAAAAACAGTCAGAAAGCACCAACAGAAAATGCCAGTTAGAACCGTGGAGAGCTGGTGGTATGGAGATGAAGGGTGTCAGGAGACACTGGCAGAGGACAGGCACACGGTGCATGTCTGTTTAATGGATTAGTGGGGCCCCCACTGCTCCTCTTGTCTTTCAGTTTCTGTGAGGTCTACAGTAGACTCCATGTTTGCTCTACTCCACCTAGATTCTGAGCTTCATCCCTCCTCCATTTGACTCCCTCCTGTACTAGTATCATCTACTTGTAAACACTCTGGGGCTCCCTCAGACTTGCCAATAAGGAGTTGCCTTTGGACATTCCAAAAGCTGTCTCAAGGCTGTTACAATAAATGTATCATGCCAAGCTCCACTGCAGAAATCATGTGGACAGATGTCTGGTCCCTGGCCATGATTTTTTTCTCTCTAAGCAGAAAAATAGAATCCTCCTCAATGTTGAAAGCCCATCCAGGTCCTCCTGCCCCAATAACACCTTCCTATCCCATTCTATGGAAAGATGTCTGACATGGGAATTCCCTCTGTATGCTGTGAATACTATTGGTTAATAAAGGACTGCTTTGAGCCTATAACAGAGCAGGGTAGAAAGAGCTAGGTGGGGAAAACTAAACAGAATGCTGGGAGGAAGGAGGTGGAGTCAGGGAGAAGCCATGTAGTCCCCGTTGGAGACAGATGCCTGAACTTTATCTGGTAAGTCACAGCCTTGTGGTGATACACAGATTAATGGAGATGGGTTAAATTAATATGTAAGAGCTATCCAATAAGAAGCTAGAGATAATGGACCAAGCAGTGATTTAAATAATATGGTTTCTGTTTGGTTATTTTGGGTCTGAGCTGCTGATCAGCCAGGAACCAACAAGCGGCCTCCTCCTCCAACAGATGTCTGTCTGTACCTTAATCCCTAGCAGCATTTTCCCTGTGAGGAAACACCTGTGTGTATCTTCCATTGAGCATAACCCTTCAACATTTCCTTAGGTACTTCTTAGATATAGATTCTAAGAAGGTGAGACTCAATTTCACACAGCCCCAGTTCAACTTCTGTTGACCAAGTACCTTGAAGGTTGGACTAGTGTGTGAGTGGACACAATGAAAGGAAGTGTGGTGGATCAGTGTCACCTCAGCTGAAGACACACAAGGCACAAACCCAACAACATGGAGTGCCCATGATAACATGCCAAGTTTAATAATGTAGAGAAATCCACAGTTTCGTATTTGACTAGCAAGCAGAAGTAGAGAGACAGCCTGTAGCACGCATCCAACCTCAGCGGAGCCCTACTCTGCAATGTTCCTTGGCTTCACACACAAGGGTAAACAGTAAGCACCCTGTCTTCATTACATGGTCTATTCCATTGCGTGTAGCATTTGTCAATGGTTCCCAGCAGCTTTAGAGATCGAGGTGTTTGCAGGCTATTCAGGCTGATCCTTTCATTCAGAATAATGGAATATGAGCATGAAAAACATTTAGAAGAGAATCCTTTTTACAGCAGGTTTCTGACCTCAGTTCTGTTGTTTTTTTTTTTCATGCCAGATGTCTTGTGGTTTGAATGAGAAGAACTCCATTAGGCTCATATGTTTGAAGACTTGGTCCCCAGTTAGTATAACTGTTTGGGAAGGATAAAGGGGGTGAAGCCTTGTTGGATGAGGGATATCTCTGGGGGAATGGGCTTTGAGAGTTTAAAAGAATGCCTTTCCCAGTCTCTCTTTTTCTGCCTCCAGCTCATGGATCAAGATGTAGGTAGGGTCTTTGCTGTTCCTGCCACCATGTCTTTGCTCTGCCATCTATCCCCCTAAAACCATAAGCTCCAAATTAAAGGCTTTCTTCTGTAAGTAGCCTGGGTCATAGAGCTTTGTCACAGCCATAGAAAATAACTAATGCATGTCTCACTAGAAAAACAGTGTTACTGAAACGGCCCAGGCAATATTGACAGTGTTACTGTCATGTTTAGAACCATTAGCAAATGACACAAAATTAAATCAAAAGACTTAATTCTACAGCTGAATGTTTGTCACAGGGAACCTTCATTTGTCTGATTTCTAAGGGAGACGTTGCCTTGTCTTTGTAGAACCTCATTCTACAGAATTGGATTGTTACAGAGTGAATCATAACTGTTCTGGGAGTTGCCATTCAGTGTGTCTTCAGTTATGACCAACAGACTTGTTCAAATCAAGAGAATTTGACCTCATGTACTTCAACCATTTAATGAAGCCGTGTCTGAAAACAGGTGGCTCTCACAACCAAGCAAAGCTGGGAACAGCAAATACTTTGGCTTTCTACAAAGGAGGACAATTTATATAATTGCTAGATGACAGGGCTCAAGATATATTTTTTTTAACTCCTTCAGAGGGTTTTTGTCCTCCATTGTTTTTTAAAAAATACCTTTTTGGGGACATTTCCTTGGACACCTGGGAACCCCTGTAGAGTCAAGTCTCTTGCCCAACCCTAAATTGGCTCCCTTAATTAAGATATATA
>LOJH01029073.1:0-13060 GCA_001685095.1 Ellobius talpinus | reverse complement strand
TCCAGGACAGGCTCCGAAGCTACAGAGAAACCCTGTCTCGAAAAACCAAAAAAAGAAAAAGAAAAAAAAAGAAAGTGGCATCCTTTTAGAAACAGAATGATTTGTCCCAGTTACTCAGGAAGCTGAGGCAGGAGGACCATTTAAGTCCAGAAGTTCAAGACCAGCCTGGGCCACACAGCCAGACCCTAGCTCAAAACAAACAAGCAAACAGGTTAGATCCAGCAGCTTTGGAAATTCTTTCGAACCCTCACACTCTCCTATAGTGTCTACAGTGGGCACTGGAAAGTCATACTTTCTTATAACGCTCAAGTTCTAGAAAAATCCATAAATTAAAATCTACCAGGGAGGTAAAAGTGCTTGCCACAGAAAGCTGATGATGTGATATTGATATTCAGAAGTCACTTAAAAAGCTGGATGCAGCGGCAGGCACCTTGAAAGCCCAGCACTCCTACGTCGAGACAGAAAACAGTCGAGACACCCCAACTCGTCATGGTGGGAAGAAGGAACCCACTCCTCAAAGTTGCCCTCTGACCTCCACATGCATGCACTCTGTGGTGCACTTACACAACCCCCAAGAGTTGTGTGGTGCACTTACCCAACCCCCAAAACCACACCAAACCACAGCAATCTCTGGATACAGGACAGTTGACTGATACAGGCTCACTAAGGGTATTCACACCAACACTTATCTCTTTCAGGTCCTCTGGTAACTCTGGGGGTACAGAGACAATTGAGCCAGGGCCAGAGTCAGCCCTGGGGTGAGTTTGTAGTCTGCAATTTTTTCATGATCTGTGATTTTTAGGTAAATGAATGATTTGCCACTGTTGTTGTTTTTAATTTTGTACACATGGTTGTTTTGCCTGAATGTATATCCGGGTATCATGTGTAAGCCTTGTGTCCACAGAGGCCAGAAGAGGGTGTTGGACTCCCTGGAACTGGTGTTACAGATGGTTGTGAGCTACCATGTTTGGGGCTGGGAATTGAATCCTGGTCCTTTGGAAGAGCAGACAGTGCTCTTAACCTCTGAGCCATCTCTCTAGCCCCAGTGAGTGAATTATTTTAAAAGTGTTAATATGTGAAAGAACTCCTGAGTGCAAGGGACAGAAATTAGGCAGCTGCTGGAAAGTTTTGAGGATAGAAATCTGAACAGGATTCTGAAGGGTAGATAGGAGGGTTATAAGCACATAGGGCTGGGCAGTACTGTAAGCAAGGAGAACAGGCCAGGATCAGGAAGGCGGAGAAACCAAGGAGGGGAACAAGGCTGGCAGCTCAAACAGGCCAATGGAGAATGAAGAGGACAGTGGTCCCAAGTCACCTCACGTGGCAGACATGCGGCCTAGATGCTTGCCTTGCAGCTCAGTGTTCTTTTGGTAATGGCATAGGCAGGACTTCTGAAAGCATCCTAAGGCATGGTCAAATCCTTAGTAACAAACACAAAGGTGTCAGCTATATGGGAATGGTATCAGGATGGATGGGGACAATGGCAGCTGGGGTTCCAAGGGAACTTCTGCTAGAAATGTAGTTTGAATGGGCCGCCATCAGAAGCCAAGTAGGACTCAGCGTGAGTGTCAGAAGCTATGTCCAAGGATGCATCTTGCTATCCTTTGGTGAGGCCAGACTCAGCACCAGTAGGTTGACTTCCTCCTTATCTTTTGATCCTCAAACAAAATGAGGCTAGCCAGGGGACCCGGGCCATGCACCCCGATCTGACCTGTCCCTCTTAGGCTTCCCACTCCCTTATACAGTAGCACCTTCAACCCTCCCTGCCCCTTGGCCCTCACAGCGCCAGCCACATGTTGCCCTGGCCTGTCAATCAAGCCTCTATTCTAATCCCTCTGCCTTCAGCATCTGGTTGGTTACTTAGCAGGGATTGTAAGGTATAAGATATGTTTGTAGCTGCTTTTTCCTGAAGGATTATTATGTGTCCATACTCAC
Organism: Ellobius talpinus; assembly: GCA_001685095.1. NCBI lineage: Eukaryota > Metazoa > Chordata > Mammalia > Rodentia > Cricetidae > Ellobius > Ellobius talpinus. The sequence continues at coordinate 11,125 of LOJH01029073.1, read as the reverse complement.
CTTAAGCTCTTTTTTGGGGGGGCTCAATTCATGTGAACCCCTGGAGGCAATAAATATTACTATTATCGTCTCTATTTTAAGGAGGCAGAAGCAGAAACAGAGTGCACAAGCCCTTCATCTAAGGACGCACAACTGGTAAGCGGCAATACTAGGAAGCACACTCACTGAACCAGAAGCAGGAGCCTGTCTTCTATCTTACCCACATTGACTGTACATCAGTTTGGCCCATTGCTAGACCGAACGCAGCTCACTCAGGTCTTGAAGTAGCCTTCTGAAGTCAATGTGGTTACTTGTCCCTGGCTGAGAGAAAAGGAAACTGAAGTTCGGGGAGGAGAGGCTAGACTAGAGTTGCAAGCTCGCATATGCCCCTCCCCCCAAACAGTAATAAGAAGGTGGACTCGAGGGGAAAACGGAGGTGAAATCATCTATCTGACTGTGCCACAGCCTCAGGCTCTTACTGTCCCTCATGGCCACTCTCCAGGTCACAGCTGCCCACCTCTCCCACATGACTGTAACAGTGCCACTTGGAAGCAGCCATGCTACTGCTCCTCACCAGCCGGGTGCCAAAGTCAACTGCACCTGTTCCCAGAATAGAAAACAAATCAGCTCGTCATGGAGGCGCCCCAAGCACAGGTGAATTCAGGGACGAGCATCCCAGGCAGAATTTTAAGCACAAGAAAAGTATGTTGTGACTCCCGAAAACCCCCACGTTTGAAAGTAGCTGATGATGTTCAGGGTCTGGCCGATGATACACAGGGTATAGCAACCGGGATGGTGGTGATAGCGGAAGGTTGCTTCTAGCCAGCTTGCCTTGATGCTGGCAGGGAGCAGCTTGAGATCCTATTGCTCTTCACCAGAAGTTAGGTCTGAAATAAAGGAGCCATTCACTGAGTCAGGCCTTCATCCCCCCACCCCATGAAGGCCTTCATCCCCCGGGGATAGGGGGCAGGGGTGAACACACATGTCAAGCTAGAATACGTGAGAAAGATAGCAGGCATTCACACTCAGCCCCGCTAGCCAGCAGCAGCTGACTCCTCTTCTCCCAGCCACACATTTCTCATCTGTAAAATGGGACAGGATGGCAGCACCACATCATGGACCATATGGAGACAAGGGCATGGCATAGCCTGCCCTTTGCCTTAACAAGGTTCGTGCTGAGACACATCAAGCCATCAGCTCAAGAGGTCTCTTTGAAAACAGCCACACTGATGTTTACTGTGCTTCTAAGAAGGTTCAAGTACGCCACCCTACTGACGGCCACTTTCTGCTCTTGATGAGGACTTACCAGGCCAGTGAGGAATGCCTGGCTCTATGCTACAAACATCTCAGTCCTGTTGGAAGCCCTGGGTAGATTTTCCTCAATTATCTATCACTAATCCCTGTACAACCTGAGGGGAACCACAGGATTTCCAGGGACTCTGTTGCCATCCGCAAAAAGGGTAACTCAACTCCTGGGGTTAAGTCGGAGTTTATTGTCAGGGATGTGGACAAGCTGGGAGACTAGCACAGAGACTGGTGGCTTCTGCTGACTTCTCAAGCCTTCCCACCTGCCATGGGACGTGCTAAGACGTGAGTCATCAGTTACCATCATGCCTGCATTCCTGGTTTAAGTCACAAGGTGAATGGCAGACAATGGGAGTCAGATGGAAAAGTACTTAGGGACATCCTTGAATGCTGAACTTAAGAAGACCTGGGTGTGGTGCTGTTTTTCATAAAGGAAATGAGGAGACACACAGGTGTCTTGCCAACATGTATGTTTGTGTACCACTTGCATTCCTGGTACCCATGGAGGCCAGAAGGCACTGACTGGATCCCTTGGAACTGGAGTTACAGTACACTATGTGGGCACTGGGCTTTGAACCCAGGTCCTCTGGAAGAGTAGTCAGTGTTCTTAATTGCTGAGCCATCTCCCCAGCCCCATCCACTATAATTATTCAAGAGTGAGGATGCTGAGAGGAGGGAAGTAAGCTCTGGGGGGGCAACCTGGGCTCCATGCTGGTGTCCTTCCCAGCTGAAAGGACAGAAAAGAGGTGCACTCTCCCTGTGTGCATATGAACGACACCGCACAGTGCTGGAAACTAAGAAAGACATCAGCAGGTTAGACAGCTGGGTCGACTCTAGGAGGGCGTAAGGCAAGTGTAGCAGGCTGGAGAGGTGAAGCAGGGAACCTGGCAGCACAGTCCGCAAAGGGAGAATGAAGGTTCGGAGAAGCCACAGGCGCCGCAGACCACACATCTTGAGAATCCAGAGAGAGCTGTAGCCCAACACTTGGGACAATGGTATCCCCACCACTGCCCCAGCAGAAGCCTGAGCCTGCTGTCTGTCTCAAGGGAAGTAGCCTTTAAGGAAGGCCCTGCTCTGGGTGGAAGGCCAGCTGAAAGGAGCACCAGCAAATACTTCATGCTGGATGGGGGAGGGGTGAGTGGTGGAAAGGAAGGCCATTTCTATAGAGATAAGAACCCAAGGTCATGGCCTCTGTCCCCCAGAGGGGCAGAGCAGCTTCAATTTTCACCCCCAGCTCCAGTGTAACCGTCAGAGTAGCGGGTGGCCTGGTGTGACGGCCTAGCTGCCTTTAATGGGTGCAGTTTGGCAGGATGAAACTCACTCGATTCCTGGCAGCGGGAACCTTGACAGTACCACATCAACTTAGCTTTCAGAGGAACAAACGCACATGACACAGGTGGGGAATACCTGGAAGAGAAATGTGGGGTGGGTCTTGGAGACCAGGGCTGTGGTCGCCAAGCCTCTAGCAGAAAAGAGGCAGACATCTGGGGTCGGCCCCAGGGACAAGCTGGCTTGAGGTGGCATTCATCAAAGGCAAGACTGCTCAGAGCACACATTCAGATTTCTGCCCAAGGCCTATTTTAGCCACTGGTCTACAGAAGATTCCCAGAGGAGCAGGGATCTATCTTCAGACCTGACCGTGTACCCCAGCCTCCTCTCTGCAGAGCCAACCATGTATCCCATCCTCCTCTCTGCAGAGCCGACCATGTACCCTAGCCTCCTATCTGCAGACCTGACCCTGTACCCCAGCCTCCTCTCTGCAGAGCAGACCATGTACCCCATCCTATCTGCAGACCTGACCGTGTACCCCAGCCTCCTCTCTGCAGAGCAGACCATGTACCCCATCCTCCTATCTGCAGACCTGACCCTGTACCCCAGCCTCCTCTCTCCAGAGCAGACCATGTACCCCAGCCTCCTCTCTGCAGACCTGACCCTGTACCCCAGCCTCCTCTCTGCAGACCTGACCGAGTACCCCAGCCTTCTCTCTGCTTACCCGACCATGTACCCCAGCCTCCTCTCTGTAGAGACGACCATGTACCCCAGCCTCCTCTCTGCAGACCTGACCGAGTACCCCAGCCTCCTCTCTGCAGAGCCGACCATGTACCCCAGCCTCCTCTATGCAGACCTGACCGAGTACCCCAGGCCCCTGTCCACAGGCCTTCTCTGACTCCTGGCCAGGCTCTTGGGGGTTTGGCAACTTCTGGCTTTGCTACATACCCAGCCCTGTTGGAACTAGATGCTGGCTAGCGACTGAGCCTCTGCCAGCTGTAAGGAAGAATAAACTGCTCTGTTCTAGTGGGTACTGGGGACTGCAGCCATATTCTCCTGGCTGTGATCTCAGCTCTGACGGGCCTTTGCAATCTCTGAGCAGACCTGTGTGTTTGGGTTGCGGTGCGGAGAGACAGGGAGGAATGCCTCATTACTTGTCTACCAAGTTAAGAGCTGGGCTGGGGTGTAGAGACCGGTACTAGAGCAAAGCCCAGCACATCCTGACCTTGGTTCACAAGCAAAGCCATACTCTTTCAACAGCCGTCACTAATAACAACAGATGTCATATATAATCTATGAAGATACAGAAAAATCGGTTCTTGAAATGAAAAAAATTCTAAACACACATATTTTCCTTCTACTTTTATGCTTCTAAATTCTAATCATGATGATAAATGCTGGTATTTCCGGTGCTTGAGATGCTTCTGTCCTGGGAGGAATGACGTCATGTGTCTGTGAAAGTTGTCAGAATCTAAGTGAAGCCACCTTTGCCAACTACTAAGCAAAATAAATAAATAAAGTGGGAGGCTGAGGAGGAGGGAGCCTCATGCATGTGTGGCCGGTAACAAGACCTATGCACCATAGTCCTTGCCAGAAGCGTCACCTCACACAAAGGCCACCACAACCTTACCCAGTCCCAAATTCGACAGAAACATCTTCTGGACAACTGTTGCTCCTTCCTATTAATCCTTGTAGACAGGGGTGATTGTTTGAAAATGTCTTTTGCAATCCTCGTATCCCACTTAAAACCTTCCCGCATCAACCTCCTAAACACCCTTCATATGGCTCGTCTTCCCACGGAATGCCCTACTATTCCTAACTTAGCATCGTTATTCCATGAATCTCTCCATTTGCTACTTATGCTTACATTCCTCAACTCAATATTTGCTTAGCTCCTACTCTGATAAAATTAGGGCCATTGTCACACATGATCTCTACTGTGGTTCTAGTCCGGGACCCACATTAACTTCACTAAGTGATCTGGACCCGAAATGTGGATGGGCTTCACATGGGGCCCTTAAATGCAGGATCTGGGGTTTCACCCAGACACACTGCATCCAGACAGCAATGTGTTATTCTAACACATTGGTCTGCAGGCCCAGGGCAGGCAATGCCCTGCAGAGATCATCGTACTATGCAAGGAAGTCAAGTTCCTGTTCCCTCCTTAGCACTGTGGATCCCTGTCCTTCAGCCCCAAACACAAGGATCCTTGACCCACACCTTCAGACATAACTCTGCATGTTCTTGTCTTTGAATGGCACCCGCTGCTAAGCCCCTTCCCACCCACTTCCCAAGCACCTGTGTTCTCTGTTAGCTTCTGCATTCACTCGGAGCCCTTGGTCTCTGCCTGACTCCACCATGAAGCAGTCTCAGGTGTCCTTCTACCATCTCAAACAGCTCCAACGCTCCTCCCTGCCCTCCTCATCTCACTCCTCAGCAAGGCCAAGCATCATTATGGTGTCGAAACCCAAGAATTTTGGGACAAACCCATTTGAAGCACTCTACTCTCTACCCTACCCTCAGACCTTGTCCTAAGTAGGAAGCAGGGGGAAGGGGCATCTGTGCTCTCTGTCCCCGGCTTCCAGCAAGCCCGGAGTTCTTGAGACACTATTGAATCTCCTCCCCTGGGGACTGTAGCTCCCACAGGCAGGAATGGGTGTCATCCCTGCTGCTTGGTCCTTACTGGAAATGACAAGGTCAATGGGATGGAAAAGCCCAGGTTCTGGGAGACAGAAGCAGCTACAGTGAACCCTCATCTCTACAAAATGCCTTTTGTAGAGCACTTCGAGGCAGGCAATGAGTGCTAATAGCAGAAGGGAGTCCTTTCCTGGGAGATGCCCAGTGGGTACAGCGCTCAACACGCAAGCGTTAGGAGCTGGGTCCAGATGCACAGAACCCACGTAAAGCTGGATGTGGTAGGTTGCATCTGCAATCCCAGAAAGATGGCCAGAAGCTCACAGGCTGGTTAGAGACCCTGTCTCAAACAAGATGGAAGGTGAATATATGTGCACAAGCACACACACACATACACACACGTGGAGGGAAGAGAGGAGGGCAGGTGGGAAAGGGAGAGGGGGGTGTAGCCCCTTTCATCCAGCCCTAAACTGGCTGGAGAGACTCTGGCAGAGCCCTTCCCTCTGACAAGCAGAACTTTACTGTACTGTGCAGTGCTAATTCTACAAACTGGTACAGGGATGATCCTTACTTAGATGAACCAGTTAAGCTTGGGTCCTGCCCAGGGAGCTGCAGGGTAGCTGGATGTGCCAGCCTTGGGCAAGGACATCCCTAGCCACACAGGGAGAGGGAAACTGCCATCCAGGTTTCCTTTCTGACACAGCCCTGGGGCTACCTGTTGCTCAGTAGATACTAAGCTAAATATGCCCATCATGGTGCAGGGAGCCAAGGCTGTGCTCGCAGAGCTAGCAAGTATGGGGGGGTGCGGTACCTCAGGAATAGGGTTCCCAGGATGCATCTTCTTCCAAAGATAAAGATTGAGGCATATGGGGCAGCCAGACTTATCCACAAAATGGCAGATTAGCCAATGCTATAGCAATGAATCCAGGATGGCCCTGGTTCCAGAAGAGACAAATAGGCCAATCAAACAAAGGATCTTGTAGGCGTGTACATGAATGCTGAAGATCAGTGAGGAGAAAAGGGCCAGGAATCAGCACAGAGGCACTTGGTAATTAACGTTCTGATCTTCAGGATGGGTGGTGGATTCAGGCATGTGCATTAAATCTCAAGCAAGTTCACAAACAAGCAAGTTAGAACAAAAGAGAGCTGAGCAGGGCACTGGTGATGACAGTGTGTCACTGGTAAGGTCACAGCTAAGTGACAGAAACAGCCCTACTGCCATCAGGAAGTTCAGTTAAAAATAGAGACAAGGAGAGCAAAATCGCACAAGAGAATTAGCGTCCCAGTCTAACTCAAGTAAGAGCTTGGCCAGAAGATGAATTACAGCTAATTCTAGCTAATGAGTAATAATGAAGTCACTCTTGTCTGCACAGAACTCAGCACTGCCGGGGAGGGGCCTTACTACCATGCAGAAAAAGCTGACCTGGGGTTGAAGACGTAAGATGAGTTCCGCCTTAATAAAACGGTTTTTTGTTTGTTTGTTTTTGTAAAATAGTGACACTCCCTGCTTCATGAGGAGGAGTAGGGGAGGATCAGGTAAGGGACAGAGTGCTTAGGGAAGGTCCTGGCCTTTGTGGCACTCAAACAATGACAGCTACTATCAATATTCCAGAGCAGCCGGTGTCCTTGGGAGCAAAGCAGAGAATCAGGCAGCCGGTGTAGAAGGAGGCTACTCCTGGTAGGATATTCCTGTGCTGAAACCACAGATGACTCTGAACACACCTGAGCAGGCCAGAGTAGCTAACATGTGCAAGAACCACGACCCAGCAGCCCTGTGACTGGAGCCTCCTGTCCTGTGCCCCAGCCTGTTGTGATTTTAGGGTCCACCTTCCAGTTTCTCCATCAGATACAGAAGCATGGAGAAGCCCATGACTGTTGACATCTTCAGGTCCATTCGCTTGAACTTGAACTTGGCTTGAACTTGAACTTGGACTTGAACTTGGTATCTAGCAACAGTTACAATAAGAAGGGTTGTATTAGGACTCACACATCACTTCCTATATTAGGGAACATTCTAGTGCTCTTCACTCTCACAACCCGGTGAGGTAGTTATTTATGTATGCCCATTTAAAGATGTGAGGAAACTGAGGCAGAGAGGGGCCATGTGGCTAGCTCAAGGCCATGGCTGAGCACTGACAATGGGACTGCTGCTCAGGGTCTGATTTGGGATGCACACCCGTGTGTGCAAGTGTGCATGCGTGCATGTGTGTGCATGTGCACGCACGTGTGTGTGTGTGTGTGTGTGTGTGTGGTGTAAACACAACCTGTCTACCTGCCCTGAGGAGTCTACTAACTGGTCTCAAGAGCCCCCCTTGCCTTGCCTCTTCAGCACTGCCCCATGTGGTGATGTCATCTGGTTTGCTGTGCATGAGAGACCCTTGAAAGGACTGAAGGGGACCTTGACCCAGGCAAGGCCAGCAATAGGCTGGCAGGAGAGTTGGGAGTTTGAGCCCCTAGTAAAGGAGTTTGCCCAGTGTTAGACAGTGAAATGGGTCCAATTCGCCAGGTTCCATATGGGATTTGGATGCCATCTGTGGCATTGCTTTTTCCTGGAGACCCAGTGACCAGAAGCACAGCCTTTAATCTTCCTTCTGGAAGCAGCCTGGGTGCTGCTGCTCACAGCCACCAGGCTAGCTGGCACGGCTACCTTCTGTTTTCAAATAGCTAAGGTCAGACAAACTTCCTTCCACTTGGGAAATGTCTCCATGCTAGCCTCTTACTAATCAGCATAAACCCCAGGGGCTTAATACGAAGGCCTTCTAATGGATTTACTATGTTTATTTGACCTTTCCAAGTGTGAACTCAGAAACGGGCACGGGGCGAAGGAGGTGGAGAAGCTTGTTTTTCTTAAGTTCTGCAAAAGTGATGAGTAAAGTGAATTCTTGGATATGGTCTGCCTCCCTCCCTCCCTCCTTCAGCCAAACGATGCAATTAGGCTCAGGAGGAACCAGCATTTATGGGACAGCTTGCTCTAGAGGAGAAAGGCATCTGCTCAGAAGTGGTAAGTGGTGAGGTCTGTGCACAAGTCTGTGCATCGCACAAGCACCACAATGCAGAGCAAGGGTCACCAAATTCTGAAGCGCTGACTCTGTTTCCCTTTCTGGCTTTGAGGCAAGTGATATCATGTGTTACCTAAATTTAAAAATGTTAATGCCCAACGCATGGGTGAGAACAAGCTCCCGTGGCACAAACACTGTAGACGGGAACATGCAAACTTCAACCCTAGGGGGCCAGGAATCTTCTAGGTGCACCCCAAAGAGCAGGTGTGGAGAATATGGGGGCAGCCAGCAAACCAGGGAGCAGACACCAGGAGACCAGCTCTTGGTTCCAAGAGGACTGTGGACTCCAGGTTACAGGGTTCCTCCCCAATGGAGGTGAGGACTTGCAAGCAGAGGGGTCACATGATTTCCAGGCTTACCTAGTCTGGACAGACAGAGCTTTCGGGCTCCGGGACCTGAACTCTATGACACCACTCAATGCCGAAAAAACTGATATGTTTGATATAAAATGCTTGTAACATCTGTTTTCCCACAGACCCAAACATTTTAGTTCTTTCACTACAGACAAGGTATGGCAGACATTAAGGGTTTATGAGCCAAACTGTATTGGCAGGAAAAAAATTTGACAGAGAAAATCAACTTTTTTTTTCTTTAATGTGCTACTAGGTAGTGGCAAAACCAGTTTCCTAAAGTGATACAGACTGAGAACCCTGTTGATCCTGGTTGGCCATTGCCCAGGACCTGCTGCAGCTGCCCTCGATGAACCCTGCTATACCACCTGGCCTGACTTGGTTTACACTCTGCCTCTTGTTAGGTCTCACAGTCATCCCAGACCCCATACCACAGCCCTGAGGACTGAGGGGAAGAGAATCTGGCACCTCCTAAACCCATGCAGGGTCACCAACAGGACGCTCAGGTGTGTGGGCGGAGGGCCATCTGTGAATTTAGTTGCACAGTTCAGTGGTGAGAGACAGATACCATAAACTCACTGAGAGGAATCCACCAGGAGCTGGCTCCTCTGGTATTTCTGCTGTGGCAGAGGCCACTTTAACCCTCTAGAAATGGCCTCTTCTGCTCCTCACACACCTAGCATCTTCAATGGCAGGGAAAGAAGGTCCTGACCTGCCTCCACCTCCAAGGAACCTCTGAGGAAGTCTTAGTCCAGGTCCCGGTGGCCACACCCTGTAGATGTTCTGGACTGCGGTTCTTCACCAGTAGAAAGGCTGGTGGGTCTCTTCTTCCAAGGGAGCAACAGTCTTTTGACAATGTTAACAGAGTCCAGAGCAGTGTAGCATCTAAGAAGGAAGTGGCTTTGGACCGTGGAGTCCTAGGTTCCGACCATAGGAAGGATCCCAAGGTCTTCCAAGGAACAAGACTTCAGCTCTGCCTTGCCAGCTCCCTGACGTGAGAAGTGAACGAAGACAGAGCTTGCTGATGGGAAGACCACACTCTTGGTTTGGATTTAATCAGGGTGAGAACACCACAATACTTATCCTTACAAAGCACTGTCTTTTCCAAGAACCTTTATAAACACCCCATTTACTGCAGGAGTGAGTCATTCCAAAAACTCACTCAAGGAATAATGAGGCCCCAAAGAACGTCTCTAGTCAAGGATGGGACACTCAAGAAACTGGGAGAGCTGCTGACTCGTATTTGCACAGGCAGCCACCGGCCGTTCCTATAGCAACCTCCTACAGTCCCCTGCTCCTTCCTGACTCAACAGCCCAGCCCGGGAGTCAAGGAGAGCTATGTTTTGTGCATTCACCAGGCAATGGACATTGTTTAAAGACTTGAATGCAGCGTTTTCCTTTATCTTTAAAGAGAAGCTACGTAAAGACGGAATTGAACACCACCTACAAAGTTCCATAAGAGCACACAGCGATGGATGTGCTGACTTTCCTGGTCTCAGCCTCCGTTTCCTCCAGTCACAGGAAATTATTTAACTTGGTCCGTTTTAATGACTGAACCATGCTAACCCACCAAGTGCTAATAGAAAGGACTTTAAACAATCACAAAAATGCTGATGTTTCTTTAATATATTCAATCATATATGTCCCTCATTCCACTCTGGCTTTAAGGGGGTATTTGAGGAGAGGGGGTGGAGACTGGACATAGAATTCTGGCCCTTAGAAAGACAGCCTCCTGAGAACTCAGATTCCTGACAGACCTGTGACAGGGCCGAACAGATATTCCCAAAGGCTGCACTGCAGAGGGCCAGGGAGGTTGGGTAGGTTACTGAGAGCTGGGTAGCAAAAAAGGAGGTGCTTCCCCTCAAGCAGGAAGATGAGGGAGTGAGGCAGGGGAAGGAGTCTCCCTGAGGAAAATGTGGATGCCATGGGAGCTTGCATTAAGACCCCATTTAGCAACACCGATTAAGGAGCTATAAATAGCACCTGGCTTGTCTCGAAGGCCATAAAACACACTTCCCTGCATCGCTCCTAGCCTTCAGCCTGCTCAGCTTAATTGAGGCTCAAAATAAAATACCTGGAAGGCCACTTTCTGACAGAGTGCCCTTGTTGTCATAGTGACCAGTCATAGGGACCAAGACAAGCTAAGAGCTAAGGCTTGATGAAGGGCTGCTGGGAGTGGGGAGTGGGGCAGCAGAAAAGGAGGAGGAAAGGGTTGTTTAAAAAAAATCACCAAGGAAGCCTGAGATAAAATTCTACACTGAAGATTGTTGAGGCGTCAGACTTCTGCCTGTAATGCTTACAAACATGGCAGCCTTACTTATCACCTTCTCCAACTCATGGCTTGACACACTGTGATCAAGGAGTCTCTTTGAGGAGAGTTTGAGTTCTGGCTAAGTCCTTGGATGGCCAAGTGACCTTGGGTCTGTGCCTCACCAGCTCTGCACCTTCTACTGCGTAAGAGTCCACCTTCTGCCAGGTGGTGGTGGCACACACCTTTAATCCCAGCATTCAGGAGGCAGAGGCAGGTGG
>LOJH01029072.1:0-17546 GCA_001685095.1 Ellobius talpinus | reverse complement strand
TATATTATATGTATATGTATATATATATATAAAACCTAAGGCAGGAATATTTACTAAGAACTACTACTAGAGCAACTTTGACCCTTATGCTTATGGGGAATCCATGCACATGTTAAGCACAGGTTTAGAAAGGAGAAGTATGCTTAGACTAGGGAAGGAATTCTCAGCAAAGCAAACCTCGATTTAGACTTTGCACAGCACATTTCTTTGGAGTTTCCTGGAAACAAGTCTTTTCCCAGTCTTCCAGGTCATGATTAGTAGTCATGCAAAGAAAGCCGACCCCACACTGGTCTTCCAGATTAGCCGCTGGGGAATAAAATGAGCTGCTTTCCCAGCTAGGCAACTCATCTTCAGGCCCTGGAATGCAGATGCCTGCCAAGGGCCATGGAAAGGAAGATCTAAAGACCAATTGTTTATACTAAGTGGTCAGTCCCTGAGAAGTGGGTTATGTGATTTATACAAGAACAGCAGTTAATTGTTATGTATTTCTTCTCAGGGTTTTCCCCTCATTTTCACAAAGCACTGAATACTCGGGAAGCTTTTTGTCTGTTTGTTCATTTTTCTTTTCGAATGAAGAAAATGAAATCCCTTCCTTATGAGTTTTGAATTACAGTCCTTCAGTGTGGATTTGGCCACATGTGCAGTTCAGCTTTACCTTTCTATAGTGTGCTTCTGAACTATTCCTAGTCACTTGTATAAGTACTCCTTATACCCTCCCACAACAATGTGTGCTGTATTTGATAGTAAAGGGTTTCTCACTGAGGATTCTTGCTATGTTTCTCTGAGCACCTTCATGTAATCATTTGCTAGTAACTGAAAAGCAGGGAGTTTTAATAAAAATTAACCCAACAACTTTCTTTTGAGGAAAGAAGTAAAGACAGATCCAATTTGTATGTGTCAGTTGCTCAAACCATAATGCGTGTGCTAGATCTGGCAGGTTAATAGAAGCAAATGAATGAACATTAAAGAGAAGAAATTACACTTGCAGGTTTACTGAGCTACAAAGAAAAGGGATGCCACACAGTAAACCACCAGACAGATTTAATAGGTTGAGGCCTCATTCAAAAGTGAACCAATTTTGATGGATGTGTGCTTATATGCATGTCTAACTTCAGCCTCATGGACATGGAGATCCTACTAAAACAGTGTTACTTTAAACAGTTAAATGTATGGGATGCATTTTGGAATCTCATTCAAAGACAATAGATAAAACATGTAACAGGAGTGCTTTTGTAAGTTTAAATGAGAAACCCAGCAGAGACTTGTCAGCAGTGGATGACCACTGTGGGTCTGCAGATGCCACCATCCCATGTGCTTTTCCATTTAATTTTCATAAAATTGTACTACTATCTATTGACATTGCAGTAAGTGAGAAAACCTGTGTGTGTGTATGTGTGCATGTGTGTGTGTGTTATATGTGTTCTTACTTGTATATATGAAGTTAGGCATGGGTATAATAGTACATGTGTTGAGCTCAGGTGGTATCCTTTGGCTGTTGGTCTTCACCTTTCTTTGAAACAGGGTGTCTTCATTGCTGCATAAACCAAGGGTATCTGGCCCAGAAGCTGCCGGAGAAATTCTGTCTCTATCTCCTATCTCCCTAAAGAGGCTGAGATTACAGAACTTGAACTACAAAATTCAATTTTCACATGGGTTTCTGGGGTCCAGTCTAAGATGATCAGGCTTATGTAGGAAGCACTCTTAATTCTTGAAGGTGTTTCCCCAACTCTGTAAAACTTATAAAATAAATGATGCTCAGAACACTAAATAGTCATATGAACATTGAATCATTTTATGGCTTGATATGTTATTCCAAAGAAATTCATACTTCTTATCACCAGCTGAACAACCAGACCAATGGACAAATTCCAAGTGCTTCTAAATAGCATGCAGGTTTGTTTGTCAGACTCCATCCCAGCATCCGGAGATCAAGACTTAAGATGAACACTGACCTCATTTGTGCAGCAATTCTGTTTTACTGCATCTAACTAATCAGTTCAATACTTTTTGGCAATTGAGATTATTATACAACAACTGCTTTCCCCCTCACATTAGTAGAGTATGAGTTGAACAGATTCAACAAATATTTTTAACTTTTCCTAAAACCATTGACCTCTGTGAAAACATAACATTTTTTTCCTGTTTAATGTTCTTTTGTAAATAACAAGTAAATTTGAATTTATAATTAGTTAATTTTTAAGTTAGTTATTAGCTTCAAAGGTATATGTATTATATAATGCTGTGTGATAGCTAACTTATGAATGTAAAATGAAAGCTGCAGTCACTGCTTACACTGGATTTGTGAATGAAAAATATCTGTAACCAATTCTTATTTTTCTTTTGGATTTTTAAAACAAGGTCTAATTTCACCCAGATTGGTTCTCCTGTTTTTATCTCCCAAGGACTAGGATTATGAGTATGTGCCAACATACCTCACTTAGCACTTATTTTCTTGTACATTGAATATTAAATTTTCAAATAATAAGATGCATACAGTGAGACAAACTACCACTAAGTGAATGAACATTTTATAAGTTCATTAGACTTCTTGTCACTTAATTTATTATTCTGTAAGAGATTGTCTTGTGAGATAACAGATAAAGACTATACTATGATGTATAAGTTATATGTAAACTTTGGATAAAACAAGAATCCTCATAAGAAGTATAGAACTTGGAAAGCTCATTAATATATCTGACTAGACAGGAAACTCAGTAGTGATTAAGGTTTTCTGTAGATAAAATAGACAACTTTCTAAAGCATTGTTCTCTATAAATACAGGAGTATGTATTGAATCTTCTAAAATATTAAGTGGAAGCAATATAATATGATGTTGAAGATCAATTGGCTACTGGTCTAACATACCACAAGGTAGTGGCTTGTTAGTGAGGTATCTGGGTTCTGGCTTTGAATGTGGAAAATGTAATCTTATGAAGCTTAGAAAATTTAGATTGTCTGGAATAGATTCACACTGAATAAAGTTACAAGAGACAAATATGTAAATCAAGATGCCAATGTGTTAATTTGACTTCTCAAGTACTGAAATATTTGAATTCACCCCTGAGAGAATCCAGTGTAAGTCAAATGTGTGATTTGGTGAGAAGAAGAGAGAAGGCATTCAGACAGTGGATGATTTTGAGGGGGGTTAAACACCTGAGACTTTCATGAAAACTCTCAGATCTTCTCCGTAGAAGGTAACCCTAAAATTCTAAATAATGGAGCGGTCCTTCCTGCTGCCAGCAGTCTTCTTGATGCAAGCTACCTGGGAATTGCTCAGCTGGAGTTCTTCCATTCTAGAGTCACTCTTTGGAGATCATTGCTACGGATGTTTCTTGCAAAGATAGTCACTACAGTCTCTAGTCAGCCCTCCATTAAGAGACAAAGTAAATGTCTCTACTTTCTTCTACCTAAGTGAGTAGCTCATGTTTGTTTTGCTCAAGGGATGACAGTAGTAGCAATGCCACTCTGCCTGTTCCTGTTTTAGGTATAGCCTTTCATCGGCTTGATAGTTTGTCTCTGGTTTATGCAACACTAGCTTTCATGATGCTTTTCTAGAGCCAGCATCGACTGCCAGCTTTGTGACTAAACAGCTCTGAATTCTTAGCCTATGATGATCAGCCTCTGTCTTAACCACACAACTGAAGACACCAATCAAACTCTGTTCATTGGAAGGGAGTCAAGATATAAAATTGCTAGAAATAATAGATTGGTTTTGGCATCAAAGTTTAAGGATGATATATCGTACAGAGTAGATTGTAGAAACAATATCCTCTTGTCCCTCAATCAATCAGCTGGCTAGGGTAGTGGATATGTTCATTCTTTTATATTCAGTAGTTCTCTGGTTACTTTCACAGCCCTGTTTACCTGTTGATGTGTAATTTATTCATTGCATGATATACTAAGTATTGTCCTAGAACTGACAAATTTCCTGCACTCATGGATCTTAGATCTTAGTGAGGGAAATAGATCATGAATAAGGTAAGTGACAAGGGCTACGGAATAAAAAACAATTAGGAAATAAATGCCCAATGTTTATTGATGAGTATGTGGTTTTGACTAAGGTAAGAATCAAGGAAAGTGTTTTAAACAGGAGTGACACAATCAAATGTATACCTAACAGAACTACTCTAATTATTCTGTTTAGAATGAGAGGAGTTCAAGCAGAGAGACCAAGGAGGAAACCACTACAACCATCTGAGTGACAGACAACACTATCTTGGTACAGTGCTGTCAAAACGGTGGCCAGTGGTATGCATGCCATGCAGCACAGGATAACATGGAAGCAGCTCAACACAAAGTCCTAAGCTTATTTAAAACACAGAAAGCTTCCTTTAATATGTATTTATTTTTGCTGCATTTATTTTGGTAACTTGATTTCATAGTCCTGCAGTATGAATGCTGCAGATAGCAACATGGTGTTACAATGTCAAGTTAGATGAGCCTGAGAGGCATGTCTAATGAGTATCAGTCTCTGGGTTTTTATTTTTCTCCACTTATTCAAAGATTCTGGTGAAGGATCTGCGGCTCTAAAAACAAGGCTTTATTGATCTCAACGCCTCAATAGCATGATTGTGCTGGTGGTCTTTGTACTCCGAAACCCTTGGTAAGTAATATGGACAGACACACGTGGATACTACATACATAATCAGAGGACAAGTGCTGTAGCTGAGACATTGAAGGAATCCCATCTCTGTCATGGAAGTAGGTACCAAGCAAATTTCTCCATCCTTTCTGATTGCTAAAGGCACATAATGTTCTGATGGTTCCCAAATGAAGACACATTGGGGCCTCAAATGCTTAGCACAATTGACAAGCATGTGCTAGGCTAAATTGTAAAATATTCACATTTCATATATAGGGGTATGGGATTCTTGTGAAACGGTTTTCTAGCTGATTCAACTTTTTTCTTGGTTTAATGTTTTTAAAGATGTGTGTGTGTGTGTGTGTGTATCTCTGGGCACACATTTGTTCAGCTGTGCACGCATATTTGTACACATCAATTTGGAGGCCAGAGGTTGATATTAGGCATCTTTCTCAATTTTTTCATTTACTGAGGCAGGCGCTCTGGCTAAACCCACAGCTTGCTGATTTGACTAACCTACCTGTCTACTAATTTGCTGCAGGGATCTCCTGTTTCTGCTTCTCAAGTTCTAGGATTATAGAAAGGCATCTGTATGGGTGCTAGAAACCTAAACTCTGATGCTAAGGTTTGTGAGTCGATCATTTCATTCACTGAACCATATCACCAACTTTTCTGAGACCAGCCTCTGCAAGAATTATGAATTATAGATACCAAATATTCCACATCGTCTCAAACTTCAAATTTCAAAATAGGATATTAAGGTATAACATACTTGAAATCATTAGATAAAAGAAGCAATTAAACACATGAGTATTTCCCAAATCTCAAATTTGTCAACCAGTGAGATAATGGATAATACATAGTTTACAAACAGTGGAGAATTTAGAAAATGTTTTTCTATGTAAAGAAAGCATCATTTCCCCTTGTAGAATCTACTGTTAGTTTTATCTGTTTGGGAATGATATCCTTTTCAAACTGCATCCTTAATTTATGCAGATTCTCCAGTTGTATGCCCTTTTCTAACCCCACCAAACATCCAAATTAGTAGGATAATATTTTATCATCAGAAACAACCTTTATTTTATTTGAGAACCCAATGTACAAGCATGCTCTCTAATCCAGTCTCCTTCCTTATGGAACAAAAGTAATTCAAATAGCGTACCAGCTGTTGCAGACATCATTAGAGTAAGCTGAGGTGTGTCTGCATGTCCTAAATTTGCTTCTCAAGCGAACTAGGTGTTTCAGTCTTCTCGATCACAACTGTACCGCACTAATGGAGAGTAATTAAATCTCAGACTGCTGGAGTCTGATCATGAGAAAGCCTAATTAATATGTTCTACTGAAACAGGTGCGGATAGAACAATCTTTCCTCAACATGAAGTAGGCACAAAAATCACTCCGTGTTGGGAGCAGAGCATGCAGAAAAATAAGTGTTTAAGCCCCAGTTCTACAAAAGCTGATTCAGTTATGTAGAATGGAGGAAGACATTCGGGATTTGTGAAAAGATACGTAGGTAAGTGCAATGTTTCACTAGGATTTAGCAATATAACTTTATTGAGACCCAAAATATCACTCCTCTGATTTCTCTAGGTGCTGTCTTGGTATACTTGTCATTAGACATATTGAAAATAAATGGGTTTTGAAGACACTACTCTTCATGAATATGCTAATTGAGTTTTGCTTTTTATTTTTTAGAACTTTTTCTTTTTAAAAAAGTTGTTTGCCCCTGTTGTTTTTACTGTCTACTCCCAAATCTCTAAATCTAAGTAAAAACTGTACAACCTGCCAAATGTCCATAATGACTGACAAATCAGACTGCTCCTGTGCCATTTAGGATGCAGTCAAACATATATCAAACTGACTTCCAAGTTCCTTATCTCGTGTGTGCCTATCCCCATCTTCAAGATTTCTACAATGGTATAGAGAAAAAAAATATTCTCTTCTCAGTCATGGTGGGTACAGAAACACAACTCCATGCTGCTTTGCCTGGCAGTATGACCTCAGATCAGAGAGACTTCTTGGTTTCATTGCAGAAAAGGATGAACTAGTTTAAGTTGGTTACCTAATATCAAATGCTCAGCCTACCCTCCCCCCACACCAATGTATACATACAGGGAACATAAGGACAGAGCAAATTGTATTGATATTGATATGTGTGTGTGTGTACACACACACACACACACATCAATAATTAAGGTAAAAGAGCACTTCAGTCAATAGAGAGTGAGTGAGGAGGGGGTACATGGGAGGGTTTGGTGGGAGAAAAGAGAAGGGAGAATTAATTATAATTTCCAAAGATAACAAAATTGTTTTTAAACATTGAACAATTAAAATTAAAAGGTTTATATAGTTATTGTGGGTTTTGAAGTTCTTATTTCTGAAGGGTTGTTAAGGAATTTCAATGAAGTCACAGAGTAGTTTCTGAAGTTTACCTAACAGGATTGCAGGAGATGAGGTAACACTTAGCAGGATGCAGGAAGGTAGGCTAGCTTCAGGGAAACAAAGTTAAAAACCTTGTTTTCTGAGACACCCAGAAAATATCTCTGAGGTGAGTGTGAAACCCAGGTCATCTGGACTCAGGCCTGAAGCTGGGCTTATTGTTATTTTAACATTTTTATTTGAAAATACAATTCCGTCTCCTGTTGGCTACCTTCACAGCAAACTTAGTTGTGTAGAATTTGAGTTCTCAGCAGGGGAGGTTTCCAGGGGCAGGAGAGAGGGTTCCTTTTCCTTTCTGTGTTTCTAAGGTTTCCAGCCTCTTCTATCTTGCTTCACTCCTGGTTTTCCCAGTGCAGTCAGCCTGCCGATAATGAATGAATTGTGTCCCAAACTCAGTCCTGCAGGGTTCACATCTGTTGCACTAAGCCCTCAGTTCTTCCAGGGTCAACTTCCTCTCTTTCTATTAGCAGGTTGCCACTCCTTCCTTTTCAGCCTCACTTACCCTTGTTTTCAATTCTGATGACAGCTCTCGAGACCATATAAACTACAAGAAAACATCTTGCCTATCTATTATCTCCTCATAAGTATCAGACATTTTTCCTCTTTCACACGTTTTGCTAAGATATGATGTTACTTTTCTGTCAAAAACTGGATTCATAAATTGGAAAACATTAAGTAGTTGTAAACTATAGAACTTGGCTGACTTTGTATATGAACAAATTCAAGCTCTTTGGAGTTTTAATTTTTTTATTTTAAGAAACATGAATGCTGATGCAACCAGCATTCTCTTTGACGTCCATCTGACATCCCTGGTCTCAGCAATTTGCTTCCACGGTCTCTTGAGCTTTTTCAAAATGGAAATTGTATGACTGAATAAGCTGTCTTGGAATAACAAGAGAACTGAATTCTCTGATAAATAAAGATTTATTTTATCTGGAAGATTTCATTTATACCAAAAGGCATAAACTGTTAAAGAATTAAAGCATATAAAGTATCCACCTGTAATTATGTTGCAACATTTTAATCTTCATCTTCTGCGAGACCTTTCTCTGTCAGCCTACCAGGGTTTTTCATTCATTTATTTTTATTTTATTTGGAGGATTATAATATATTACAACAGTTTTCCTTCCTCTTTCCTCTCTCTAAACCTTTTCATAGACCCCCTCCCTCTTTTCCTTCAAATTCATGGCCTCTTATTTCACTAATTGTTATCACATGCATGTGTGTATATACATACATACATTTCTCAGTATAGCCTGCTCAATCAATATAACGCTATTTGAAGGTATGTCTTCAGGACTGACTGTTTGGTACCGGACAACCAATTTAGTGTGTTCTTCTCTGGAAAAGATCATTACTCCCATTCCCAGTTTTCCTCAGTTATCGAGTCCTTTATGTAGGGTTAAGCATGTAGTAGTGGCTTGCATACCTTGACTGTAACCAACAGCCTTTTATTTTACACTGCAGTTGGGTTTGAGGTTAAGGAAAGCCAAGAATCATGGTGTTGGATACTGGTTGGCAGTTGAAAAGGTATTGTGAATGTTTTAACATCAGTTCAGAAACCATATCTCTAAGGCTCAAATGTCAGTAACTATCTGCTTCCTAATCCCTGCACAGTATCAGTCAGGGTGATCAATTTGTCTAGGCCCTGAGTGAAGGAAGATCTTCAAAATGAGGATGATGGTTCCCACTTCACAGAGGTGTTATAATTATGAAATTAATTTCTGTAGAGTGTTTCATGTATTATAAGTGCTAAATAAACATTAGCTATTCTCATTAAGAAATTGCACTGACCAGAGCTGATAGCGACTGAAATTTCAGTTTCTCTGGGCAGAGTCTGATCACATCACCTCCCCAGCTAATAATACCAATTTATAAAAGTGACACATCCCATTATGTGAGAGATAAAATGCAATCCCCTTTGTCACAGAAAATTTTCTCTTACCCATACTTTCCTTGGGAGACTCACCCACGTCAAGCCAGTCAAAATTCTTAAGACATCTGTTTTGTCTTACATGCTATGTATGTCTTCATACCATCACAACGATGCCACGTAATTTGTGTTTTCTAGCCATGCACAAAGCAAATAATACTACATTCACATTTGACTCTGTATTAAGCATCTGGTGTCAACAGAAGAGATAAGAAAAAATGATTGTACTGTCAGAGTTAATAATTCAGAAATATTAATCAGCTCTTGTAATCACCTATAGTATATCATGCATAATTGGCCCTTATGAATATCTCCCCTTGTGTCACTTAGTGAATTTTATTGCTCGCATTTTAACCAAGCCAAATGTTTAGTCGGGTGTGTGATTTTCACTTTCTTATGATGCTGCTCTGTATGAATTACTTTTGAATATCTAAGAAATAGATTATCATCATCTTCACTGAACCAGGGTTGAATATCAGTTTGATGGTAAATGACCCATGATCCTAGAGAATGTCTTCATAGGTAAGATCTTTGCAGTGAATATTTGAATGTGAACAATCAAAAGCGATGTCCACAGCAGGCTCAGCACTTCGGGGAAGGTGCAGTTTCATAACTGTGAAAGGGGCCTTTGCCAAATGGCAGCAGTGATAGAAGGAGCAATCTCCACCTGGATAGAATGGAAGACCGCAATTGCACCTCTAAACCCTGATGTGTGCTCAAATAAGAGGACTTTGAAGTTTAAAAAGCTTTCTGATGTACAAGTACTTTTTTGTATAAATCATATTTCAGTGCCCGACTTCCACAGAGTAGAATATTTTAAAGAACAATGTTAGCGTGGTCACATTTTACTGTGTGTTAAGCATCTGGTGTCAGACTAAACAGCACAGAAAGCAGGATGATGCCGTCAAACAAATACTTCAGTAATATTAAATCGCTCTCTTAATTATCAGTACTTCTTCATATATAATTGACCCTTGGTGTATATTTTGTACTTGTGTGTAATTATGTGTGTAATATATGTAGAAGGTAATAGGTCCCAATCTTTCTTGCTAACTATCAGTGAATATAACTAAATGGAATCACTTCAACAATGGTAGTCCCTTGCTTCAATTTTTTAAAAGTTAAGCACATAATGCTTATTTCATATAGTAACAAACAACTCTTTGCTTTATGCAAAGCTATTTTACATAAAGCAAGACATCAGGCTTATTTCATATAGTAACAAACAACTCTTTGCTTTATGCAAAGCTATTTTGCTGTAAACAAACTCTGGAAAGTAAGCCTTGCCCTCAGCCTTGCCTTTGAAGCTAATTTCTTGAGCTTGGGTTACTGTGAAATTTCGTTTGAGACCATTTGCTTCTCTGCTTAATTAAAACCTGTTTGTCATCTGGTGTGATTTTTCACCTGTGGTACTGTAGGGCTGTTCAAATCCACTTCATACTGGGTTTGAACAGCTTAATTTCTGTAGAGACAACTTGTCATTATGGGTGGGAAGCTAGTGTGCTTGGTCCTGAACTAAGGCAGCAAACTCTGGTCCGATCTTGTTCACAGCTCCTCAGAGCTTTTCAATTTGAAAGACTTCTGCTACGGTGTGATGTGGCATTCTCCTCTGTATTCTGTGAATAGCAATGGTGAATAAAGAAACTGCCTTGGCCTGTTGATAGGGCAGAGTAGAGCTAGGCAGGGAAAACTAAACTGAATGCTGGGAGAAGGAAGGGCATAATCAAGGAGAAGCCCTGGAGCTGCCAGAGACAGACACACTGAAACCTTGCTGGTAGGCCATGAGCCTTGTGATAAAATATAAAATAATGGAGATGGGTTAATTCTACATGTAAGAACTAGCGAGAAATATGCTTAAGTAATTGTCCAAGCAGTGATTTAATTAATGCAGTTTCTGTGTGGTTATTTCTGGATCTGAGCTGCCAGGCAGCCAGGGAATAAACAAGTGTCCTCCTACTACAGCGGTGATCTAATAGAAAAGCCTCCTTACATATCTTAGTTGACATGAACATTTCCCACTCTCTGTGTTTTTCTCCTTGTCCTGTATGCATTCCTGTGCTTGTTAGCCTGAGAGGAATAACTTTTTCTCTCTGTCACTGTCTGTTTCTCTGAAATAGACTTTGGATTAACACAAACTTGAGCACAGAGACTAAGGAGGAATAAATGGGCTATAAGTGAGGAAAAAAATTCTACAGTGTAGCCAGAAGATATACCATTCTATATTTTCCAACTCTTCTGCTTTGTTTTGTTCTTAACTATGCTAGACTTCAGATGGATCCAGCTTGCTACACTCACCAACTGGCTAGAGAGATATGATTTTATGTAATTGAAAAGAATGTTCGCATGTTGACAGGAAAGATCTGGACCATCTTCCAAGAGTGATTGCTCCTGTGACCTTACAGAGTTGGAGAATTACAGCTGTTGTTCATAGGCATGCACACACATGATGAGAATGTGTGTCTCCTGTGTGGATTTCTCAATAACTGGCTGCGTAAGCTGGCCTTTTCTATTCTCTGTAACTGGGTTCCTAGTGAAAAGAGAAAGAGGGAACTGCAGGGTGTATTGGCTTTAGAAGAATGAGGAAGTAGAAGGTATTTATAAAAAACACGTTCATGTGGCAAATCTGCCCTAGAATAGCAGTTCTCAACCTTCCTAAAGCTGCCACCATTTAATACAGTTCCTCATTCTCTGGTGGCCCCCAACCATAACATTATTTTCATTGCTACTTCATAACTTTTATTTTGCTACTGTTATGAATTATAATGTAAATATCTGATATTTCTAGTGGTCTTAGGTGACTCCCGTGAAAGAGTTTTTGACTCCCAAGGGATCATGACCCACAGGTTACGATCCACTGCCCTAGAAGAAAGTAGAATTATATTTCAATAGAGGGTTTATTTCTCCTTAGAACTGTTTCCAATTTGTAGAAGGAAGAACAATAGAGATTTTATGAGAAGCAAGTAAAATCTGAAAAACATTTATGTGGTACTGATCATGGCCAACCTTTGGAATTTTAAAGTGTGTAGACTCTGTTTTCTTAGAAGCTCTGAAGTACCAATGCCCAAAACAAATTCAGTTCTTTTTATGTCAACACAGTATTTGTTCTAGCTTCATTTCTGTTGCTATGATAAAACACTAACAACTTAGGGGAGAAAAGAGTTTACTGTGCCTTATAATTACAGGTTCACATTGACAGGAAGAAAGGCAGGAATTTAAACAGCTAATTATGTCACACCCATAGTCCAACCTCAGAGAGAAATGGATGAATTCTTGCTTGCTTGTTGGGTAGGCTCAGCTAACCTTCTTCACTCTTATTAAGTTCAGGGTCTTCACATGACAATTAACAGTCAAGACAGTCCCCCACAAGTCAATCTGATCAAGGCAATATCTCCTTTGACACTCCTTTCCAAATGATTCAAAGTTGCAGTCGATTTACACTGATAGAATACAGACTACCCTTCCATTTTATAAAACAGAATTTTGTTATAACAGAAAAATAAAATTTCTTCAAAGAAACTAGCCAATAACCTAACCTAATTGTTGTTGTAGTAATAAGAAGCTTAAGTTCTCTGGATGACTTCTATATAAATGTTAATAGAACTCTTGAAAAGAAAAAAATTGATTTTAGTTTAGTTTAATTTGGCTTAGTTTTTAGAGACAGTCTTAACCTAGCTGGCCTGGTATCCTCTACGTAACCCAACACAGCCTTAAACTCACAATTATTTGATAGTTTGTGTCAATGTGCATCTTTTTTGTTTTCATGTTTTGCAAATTTCATGATATATTTTGATGATATTCTTTCCTCTGCCCCAGCTGCTCCTGGAACCCACTTTCCTACCAAGCCGACTTCATGTTCTTTCTCTTGAAAACAAAACAAAACAAAAAAAATAAGGTGTATGGAGTCTAATTTGTGTGGGCTATTCTTATTTTTTTCCAAAAGGAATATTTACTAGGAAACTAAAGGACAACCAAACATGAGACCAGCCCTGGTGTGGTTGATATACATAATATTGTTCCTTTGGGAAAAAACAAACAAACAAACAAACAAAAAACCCTGACTTTCCTTCACCCAACAGCTGTGAGTTGTAAATAGATCTCTCCTAGGGCAGGGCTATTCTGTCCACTTCTTCTAAGTGCTAGAATTTTGACTGGATTGATCTTGTTCAGGTTGTGTGTATGCTGTTGCAGACACTAGTTCATATATGCATCGGCCTTGTTATGTATGGAAAACATTGTTTCCTTGGAGACATTTACAACCTTTGGCACTTAAAATCTGCCTCATCTTCTGCATAAACCTCTGAGCCTTAAGGGGAAAACTGTGACAAAGATATCATATATAGAGCAGGATCTTTTGGTAGATCTTTGTTCAGCTTTTAAAGACGTCAGTGCTCATTTTCATACTGACTGTACTAGTTTGTACTCACATCAGCAATGAATAAGTGGTCCTCTTTCCCTGAATCCTTGCTAGCATGTGCTGTCATTTGTTTTATTAACCTTGTCCATTCTGACTAGAATAAGATGAAATCTCAAGGTAGTTTTAATTTTTCCCCCTGATGTCTAAGGATGTTTAACATCTTTAAAAAGTTGTTCTCATGTAGATTAGATCTATATAAGTCTCTCTTAGTGTCCTCATTGTTGTTTGAGTTCTCTGGGATTGTGGTTTGTAGGCTGGTTTTCTTTGCTTTATGTTTAAAAACCACCTATGAGTGAGTACATGTGATAATTGTCTTTTTGTAGAAAAAGTCAAGCTCTTCTGAGTAAATTGGGAGCATGGGGACCTTGGGGGAAAGTTGAAGAGGGGAGGGGAAAGGCAGGGAGAGAAGCAGAGGAAAATGTACAGCTTGATAAAAATCAATTTAAAAATGGGGGAAAAGAAGAAAAAAAAGAAAAGAAAAATAAAAAAGTGGTTATCAGCCATTTGTGTTCCATCATATAAAAATTCTGTTTGGCTCTATACTCCATTTAAAATTTTGGTTATTTTCTTAGATTTAGTTTTTTCAGTTCTTTGTATTTTATAAATATAGTCTAGATGACTGTGCTGCATTTTCTTGTGATGATTAACCAAAGCACGTTCCCTAATTTCTCTCTTCATTCTGGGTATCAGGACTAATGTTGAGGTCCTGAGTACTTTTGAAGTTTAGTTTCATCCAGGGTGATTGTTATAGATCTATTCTAATTCCTTGAGATCAGTAGTTCTCAACCTGTGACCTCTTAAGGGGGTCAAACAACTCTTCCACAAGGGTTGCCTAAGGCCATAGGAGATATCAGATATTTACATTATTATTCACAGCAGTAGAAAATTACAATTATGAAGCAATATGAAAATAATTTTATGTTTTTGGTTGACCACAACATGATGAAGGTTAAAAATGCTACTTTTTCTCCAGTATACAATTTTTGTTTTTTGTCAAAGAATCGGGTAACCATAGATATGTGTACTTAATGTCTAGGTCTTCAATTTTATTCTGTCAGTTAATGTCGGTTTTTATGTCAGAATCATATTTTTATTACTATATCTCTGTAGTGCACCTTGAAAACAGAATGATGATAACCTTCAGCAGTTCTTTTACTATACAGGACTGCTTTTTCTCTCTTGAGTATTTTGTCTTTCCATATGAAGTTAAGGATTATTTTTCAACTTCTGTGAAGACTTGTTTTGGAATTTTGATGGAGTTTTATTGAATCTGTAGGTTGCTTTAGGTTGGGTGGCCATTTTTATAATGCTCAGCATACTGTTCCATGAGTGTGAGAGGGCTTTCCATCTTCTGATGTCTTCCTCAACTTCTTCATTTGCTGTCTTAAAATTTTTACTGTGCAAGTCTTTCTCTTTCTTGGCTAGCATGATAATTATTAAGTGGTCCTGGCATCTTTACGATACTGTAGTCTCCCCTGCATTTTAGGCTTTACCTTCATGACTTTGTGTCATGACCTAGGTCTTTTTGCAGGGACTCTGAACCTATGAGAAATTTCCTGCCCTTATCAGTTCTCTGAAGTTATGATTCAAGCCTATACTGCCACCTCAATCTTTAATTTTAATGTCTGAAAAGCTAGTGCCATGTTGACAATGCTGCCAAGTCTTGCTGCCAGCTGAAGATAGATCCTGGCACCCTCCAGCTACAACTGGAGCAGTCTGCTGGTGCTTACCTCTGGGAAATACAGTTGCTTTCCAAAAGCAGTGGACCCCTTAGACATTCTGTGTTGGAGGATGTCACTAGTTAGTTCCCGGCCGCTTAGCCCCAAAATAATCATGCAGAAACTATTATTTGAATATATTAGCTCTAACTTCTTATTGGCTAACTCTTACATCTTAACCCATCTTCACTAATCTGTGCATCACCACAAGGTTGTGGCCTATCAGCAAAGTTTCAGCATGTCTATCTCCGGTGGCAGCTCCATGGCTTCTCCCCGACTCCACCTCCTTTCTCCCAGCATTCAATTTGGTTTTTCCCACCTAGCTCTGTTCCCCTATAGGCCCAAAGCAGTTTCCTTTATTAACCAATGATATTCACAGCATACAGAGGGGAATCCCACATCAATTCTGACTTTAGGCTCTCATCTTTAAAATAAATTTGCATTCTCACAGTTGGAGCCTCCTGTGATTGGTGTCTTATTTTGTAGATATCTTTTCTTTTGTCCCAGTGCACAGCAGGAGGTTTGTTCTGGCAATTGTAGACTCTATTATCAGCAGGAGCCTTGCTACAACTTTAAAATCAGTCAAGCTTTTTTCCTAAATAAGCTATATTTGTTATTGCATTTTCCTGCCCACCTACTTTTATATACTGTAGACTTGTATTAGAGTAGTGAGCAATAATCATGTCATGTGCTTCCTTGAAAGTTCCTCTACCAAAGGTATGAACATATCACTTTGAAATTCCATTCCTCTCAGACTCTCTGACCAGAGGTAGAAATAGCCAGATTCTAAGCCATGCTGTGGTCTGAATGGCCTCATTTCTGAGAGAATACATGTTCCCCTCTGAAACTTCAAGAGATAGGCTTTCAAAGTCCTTATTTCTCTAGGCCTCTTGGTTTTCAGACTTTCATCAGAATAGGTTATTAAGCTTTATTGATAGTTTTAAAAGACCTTTCCAGCCACAACTATCAAACTTTTCCACATCCCTTCCACAAACATGTTCTAAAGACCTAAGAAACACATGCCCACGTTCATCTTGGAAAGAGCACCACTACTGGTACAACTTTCTGTATTAATTATTTTTCTCATGTTGTGATCAAATACCTGACAATATCTACTTGAGAATTTGCTTTTATTCGTAGTTTGGGGGTATATTCTATTGTGCCAGGGATATCATATGTAGTTCAAGTTTAAAGTCTACCTCAGACTCCAGAATGCTAGGATTTCAAGCACCAGCTACAGATACAGTGACTGGCCAAGGAGCATATATTTTTGTTCTCTGTATATAACTATTCAGACTGTTTTGGCAACAGCATTTTCTAGTCTGCTTTGTTTATATTTTTCTTTGTTGCTGACTCTATCAAACAGTAAATTTGTTGGGACAATTTAAGTGGCTTTCATAAGGAGGCTAGTGGACAAGATAATATAAGCATCAGCTCTTAGGACCTGAAACTCTGAACAGGCAGAAGGAGAAAAGGCTCCTGGAGAAGCTGTGTAAAGATGGGTTCTTGACTGATGGGTAGAAAAAGTGAGGAAGACCCAGAAATCTTTGTAAAAAGGACCAAAGAAATTGCACTGTCATCCCATCCTGCTTTTCCCACCATCAAGGGGGTAGCAGACTGGCTGCGACCCTACACTCAGATATCTGTTAAAGAGAAACCCTAAAATCTATTGAGAGAATCAGATACTTAAAAATATTTTTTTCATGTATATTTTTTTATTTCTCTGTCTAAACTCAGGTGGCTGTAGTCATGTTAAATTATATTTGGGCCCTAGTTCCATTCCATTTATCTCTGTGCTGTGTGCATGTAAGTGTGTGTTTGTATATGCATGTGCATGTGCATGCACCAGTTCCATGAAATTTAATACTGTGGCTATTTTATATAACTTGGCATCAGGTATGGTATGATACCTTCATCAATGCTCTTTTTATTCAGGATTGCTTTGGCTATCTGAGGCCTTTTGTGCTTCCATACAAATTTTAAGAATTTTATTGACTTCTGTGAAAAACAGAATTATCATTTTGACTGCTATTACATTGAATTTATAAACTACTTTGATAAGGAGGCCATTTTCATAATATTAATCCTGTAAGTCATGACTTTTCTTCTATGTTTTAGACTTTTCATTGTAGGAGTTGGAGAGACTCAGCTCTTAAGAGCACATACTGCTCTTGAGGGATCCAAGTTCAGTTTCCAGTATCCACAATCTGGTGCTGGAGAATTGTCTGTATTCTGTTAATCATGTTTTAAATAAACGCTGATTGGCCAGGCAGGATTTATAGGTGGGTCAACCAGACAGGAAGTAGAGGCAGGGGGAAGGAGAACAGGAGAATGCTGGGAAGGAGGAAGCCCATTCCTCTCTCAGTCCTGCCCAGACCACAGAAGAAGCAAGATGTGACCTGCCCAGCTGAAAAAGGTACTGAGTCATGTGGCTAACATAGATAAGAATAATGGGTTAAT
>LOJH01029070.1:0-17547 GCA_001685095.1 Ellobius talpinus | reverse complement strand
AGGTAGGTAGATAGATAGATGATAGATAGAATCTGCTAGGCAAATAATTTACAGTTGTCTACCCTGAGGTGCCTGGAGTGATGCTAGTATCCTGTGTTTTGTTAGGGTTTGGGGTACACCGGTGTTGGAATTAATCAAAACTCAGTGTGCACTTAAGATTCAGGCATTTGCTCCCTCAGGGAGAACCACACAGTACTGAGCCCAGGTGGGGTTTCATATAGCCCAGGTTGACCTTGAGCTCACTATATTGCTGAGACTGTTGAATTCCTGCCTCTACCTTCTATGAACTGGGACAATAAACCTGTGCCAACACATCAGGCTTAAAGGTACAGCCTAGGCTGACTTTGAACTCATGATCCTCCTGCTTCATCTTCACAGCATTTGCCTACAAGTAGCAGGTTCCCACCACAGCTGTGTGTATGTGTGCGTGCCAGTGTATGTGTTTCAAATCCCTTATTGAATACACACTGTTGGGCTAGAGCTGGACCTCTTTGGTAGAGCATCTACCTGGCATGGGAAGGCCCAAGAAATGTGCCACCCCACAAAAACAAGAAGCAGAGCCCCATACTGCTCATGCACTGTGGTGATGTAATCAGCAGTGACTCAATATTCTTTCCGTTCTGTAAATCTGCAAATCGTGGGAAAACACCATATTATTTAGAGGTTTGCAAAGTTTAGCCAGCAGGTGAATTCTCAAATATGGAATCTGTGAATAATGAGGGCCAAGCTGTATGGTAAGTGGAGTAAATGTGACCTGTAGAATCCTAGGAGAGGACAACTCAGTCTTTCCATTCTGTTTTGTTTTTATGCAATGCTGGGGGAAAATGTTAGTTCATCAAAACAATTACTTGTTATCTACTAAACTGACCCAGGAAGGCCTCCTGGGCATAAACTGATAAGGACGGGGCCCTGTACTTCTTATACAAACAAAGGCAGGGGGTAGAAGGATAGGCTTGGTAGCTGAGGAAGGCCGCATCTGCCCTGAGTATCCAGGAATGGACAAGGATGGAGGCAGAAGCTGAGAAAGATACTTGGATGATACTGAGAAAGATCAGGCCAAAGCCTCAGTCTGGGCAGCTGGGGGTTGCAGATCACATGGCACAGGATGGGAAGCCAGGCTTGAAAGGCCTCTGGATGGCCACCGCCAACAGTCAGTGGCAAGCAATGATCAGAAGCCCGCATGATCAACAGTGCTGTCTGTTTCTACCTGGAGAAGGGTGATATCACACACCTGTGATCCCTGCACTTGGGAGGCTGAGACAGGAGGACTGAGTTAAGGCCAGCTGAGATAGTGAGAGACTGTCTCAGAAAACCAAAAATGAAAGGGAGGGAAAGGCAAGAGGGAGGATCCTTTGATTTTAAAAATCATTTATGTATATGAGTGTTTTACGTGCACGTATGTCTGTGCACCATGTGTGTGCTTGGTGGCCATGGAGATCAGAAGAGAGCTGGAGTTATAGACAGTTAGGAGCCCCAATGTGGATGCTGGGAATCGAATCTGGGTCCTTTAGAAGAGCAGCTAGTGCTTTTGACCACTGAGTCATGGCTGCAGCCCCAGGAGGACCTTTTAAAAAAAGTCAAGAGAGCATTCCATGAGACTATTTGAAACAAGTCACAGGCTCCTTGAAAAAAAAAAGGAACCTGACAGAAAACCCTCCATGGGAGTGTTACAGCAATTGTATGCATAACTGTCTGGAGTTGGAAGTGATGTAAATATTTCCCAACAGGTAAAGAGAAGCAGGTGCCTACAGAGCAGATGGCACAGCAGCATGCAGAGTGAGCGAAGCAAGCACAGCAGCTGCAAACCAGGCTGCAGTCAGAACTGCAGTGTGGAGACCATGTCAGTGGCCCCGTTGGGTGGGGGCAACTACAGGAACCTGAAGGAATTGGGGAATAGTTCACAGTTTCACAGAAGCAGTCTCTCGACTGCACACATTTATCAGCTCAGAGCTCTTCCATAGACCACTATATGTGTGTGGGCTGGAAAGGCAGCTGGGACATTTAGACACGCTGCACATGTCAGCCATCATGGAAGCAGGAAAACTTACAAGGGCCAGGTTGGCTCCACTGCCGTCTCCACCTCTCAGACTTCCGCCCACCTCTCATCCAGCCTGGTGTCCCTGGCTACTCCAGCATCGACACCGCTACCAACAGGGTGTGTGGTACTAGGCAAGCACCTAAAGCTCCTGCTCCTCCATGCCAGGTCCTCTGAGTGATGGGTATCCTGTCCCATTCCTCCTGTTTGGTCTCACATCTCGCTGGTCCTTACAAACTCCTCCTGGCTTAGCCCCTTTGGCCCTGATACTTCCTGTTTGTGTCCCCTCTCTTTCCTTTCCCCAATTCCCCCCTCTCTCCTTCCCCAAATCTTGTCCCCTTACTTGGTCACCCTGTCAGTAGCTCACAGCTGGACACCCACCCCTCCCAGAGGCCAGATCTCTAGCCCGATGTTGGTTTGTGTTACCATCACCTCCTTTGATCTCTACCAACTGTTTCTATTAATACGAACTGAGATGCAGATCTCACTCACAGAGTGCCTGTGGTTAACTGCGTCTCCACAGTCTGTTTCCACTTGAGCTGAGCTCTGGGGTCTGCAAGCTGCTCCTAGGTGATGCTTCACCGCAGCCTCTTTTGCTCGAGAACTGTCATTGGATCAAAACTCCTCCACCCTCTACTCCAGCCGGGCTGGGTTGCTTGCTTCCCTCGGACTCACTTCCAGATGTTCATCCATGTAGCATTCTACTGAATGTGCCCTCCCTGGCCCCCTTCATCTCCCCAAACCCAGCTAGCCTCTCCTGGGCAACTCCTGATGCTGCTCCACTACAGACTACAGAGTTGTAAGGTTAAGGCAGCAGGGTGGGGGTAGGGGCTTTTCTGATGGGGGGTGTCTGTAACAAGGCTGGTCCCTGGAGCAGGAAACTGTGGCAGGAAGCTGTCAGTCACGTGGTTTGTCCCACATGGCCACAGATGCAGCCTGGGTAGTCAGAACTTGGTTGTAGAAGAGGATCTGGGGAAGGCTGGCTCTCAGTGTCTAGTCCAAGGCTACAAGTCAAGCAAGACTGGTATCTAAGACCAAAGGTCAAAGTGGCTCAGAGACAGGAGTTTGCCCTGTTTCTACTTCACCTACCATCCCTCTACTAGTGACAGCCATTGTAACAATCATGCCCTCCCTGTCAAAAGGCAGTTGTGGGGGAGAGATGGGGGAATCTCTGTGTCTGCATCCACCTCCTTGGCCTTTCTGGTCCATCCTCATTCTAGTCAAGGAAGGTGATGACCAAATCTTTAGAGACACTGTAGCCAGAGATGCTGAGACCAGTGGAGGAAGACAGAGGCAGAAGATGAAGGGCTAGGAGCAAGATGCTGGCACAGGTCTTTATGTTGTTTCCCATCTGCAGGCCAGGCCAGTGTGGCACAGCCACACCCATGATCCAGTTCACCTGCAGCCTCCTAGTGTGAACCAAGACCCAGAGCTAGTCCACCATTCCTATCTGTCCTGAGTTGGTGTCCTTCAAATCCACCAGGACCCAGGTCCAGCCTGGGCTGACCCAAGGGCCTAGTCAGGGGAGAGCAGATAGGGCTTGAGTTAAGAAGCCCACTATGGTCTTTGTTCCTTCCCATTCCAGGATTCTAGCCACATATTCTCATGCAGTGCCCTGAGACTCCACAGTGGAGGACAGAGTAAGTGGACACGGCCGGAATGTGAGCCTGGTCACCGGGGCATCCTTCCGCTCTGCAAAGTGGACACTGTTGCCATCAATGACCCCTTCATTAACCTCACTACATGGTCTACATGTTCCAATGTGACTCTACACATGGTAAGTTCCATGGCACAGTCAAGGCTGGGAGCCGGAAACTCATCACCAGGAAGGTCATCTTCATCTTCCAGAGTGAAAGCTCCCCAACATCAAACAGGATGATGCTGGCGCCGAGTATGTTGTGGGTTCTGCCGGTGTCTTCAGCACCATGGGTTATTATCTCTGCTCCTTAGGCTGATGGCCCTATATTTACAGTGGGTGTGAACCACAAGAATTGTGATGACTCACTTGAGATCGTCAGCTGCACCACCAACTGCTCAGGTCCCTGGTCAATGTCATCCATGACAACTTTGGTATTATTCAGGGACCACACTCCATGCCATCACCACCACCCAGAAGACTATGGATGATCCCTCTGATAAACTGTGGTGTGAGGCCCTGAGGCTGCCCAGAGGATCTTCCCTGCATCCACAGGCTTTATGAAGGAT
Source organism: Ellobius talpinus (assembly GCA_001685095.1). Lineage (NCBI taxonomy): Eukaryota > Metazoa > Chordata > Mammalia > Rodentia > Cricetidae > Ellobius > Ellobius talpinus. The sequence goes on along the minus strand of LOJH01029070.1, from coordinate 13,307 downwards.
GTAACTCATCCCAGCACTGGTGGGAAGCTTGCTGGTCTTCCACATGCCTACCCCAAATGTGTCTGTTGTAAATCTGACTGGCCATCTGGAGAAAGTTGCCAAATCCAGTAGCATCAAGTAGCTGGTGAAGCAGTCATCAGAGGGTCTCCTGAAAGGCATCCTGTGCTACCCTGAAGAACAGATTGTCTGCGACTACTTTAACAAAGACACATGTTCCTCTGCCTTTGACAATGAGTTGGCATTGCCCACAGTAACCACCTTGGCAACCTGGAACTCACCCTGTAGACCAGGCTGGCCTTGAACCCAGAGATCCACCTGTTTCTGCCTCCAGAGTGCTGGGATTAAAGGTGTGCGCCACCACCTCCTGGCTCCTGGCTCACACTTTTCTTGAAGCAAGGCCTTGGTGTATTCCAGGCTGACCTTGAACCTACAGTCTTCCTGCCTCTGCCCCCGCAAGTGCTCGGGTTACAGGCGTGTGTCATCATACTTGTCTCTCACTCTCTCCCCCACTCTCTCCCTCTGACCCCCCAATCTCTACCCAGAGGCTCCCTGAAGCCCTGTTTGCTTAATTCCTAGGCCACCTTGAGCTCCCCACAACAGACATAGCACAGGGACTTGTCAACTCAGTAGGGTGCCATCTTGTTTACATGAAAAGCACCAGTGACCCCAATTAGATGTACTGAATATGCCACAGACCCCTCCCTGGTTCTCCTGACTAGGATAGATTTGAATCACAGGCTCTCAGATGGATCGAGGCTGAGAGCTGAGCTCCCCACTGCTCTTCGACTAGACCAGGAATGATGCTCAGAATTGTGGAGCATTGTCCACACTGACCCCAGGCGCCAAGCACAGAGCCTGGCTCCTTCCTGTGCTAGAACACCCTCTCTGCCTTCTCTCCAATCATGGGAGCCTCCTTAGTCTACTTGCTCAAGTCCCGCTGTGCGGCTATAGCAATCACAGTCTGAGCTCAGGGCCTCTGCACTGCGTATGCCCTCTTCCTCCCATTCAGGTCTGTTCCCTGACCTCCCTCTAGCACAGCCTCCTCTCGGCTCTCCATCCCAAGCCCAGCTCAGTGTCCTTCATCACTGAATAGGGTACGCCACTAAATATGTATCAGTACGTTGACATCTTTATCTCCTGCATGCTGCAAGTACAGAATGTTTGCATTTTCATTGGCCACGAACACCAGGGAGCCAAGAAGGACAACAGTCGGCTGTGATGGACAGGGGCACCCCTTCAAGAGCCTGGCAGACATTGAGGGTCACAGGAAGGTCTGGGAGTAGGCGTGGGGGCTTCACCCACTAGCGCTAGCACACAGGGCAGAGTAGACCTATCGGGCCTTAGGCTACTCAGGCCCTTGTCCCAGCCACATGCTTCAGCTTTTCAGTTGCTCTTCCTTGCTAGAGTTTCCGTGGTTCCCAGGTCCCCACCACCCTCCCCAGGCTGCATCAGGTACCTAGGAAGGGGAGCCCCCCACAGCCGCACCTCCCACATTTTAGCCCTGATGGCCACCATGGTCACATTTGACTGTCTGTGCCTGGGTGCTCAAGGCCCACTCACAGCAGCCAGTTTTCTGCTATAGCTCCCACTCACTGCCACACTGGAACAAGGCCAGCCATTCCCTTATGGGGCTTAGTGACATTCTTTAGGGGCTACTCCACTCACCCTGCTCCTTGGCATAATTGCTACATAGGAACCATTACTCCCATCCCTCAGCTGGGGAAACTGAGTCTCAGAAAAGCTGATGTCATCACCCACAGTCTCTCAGGCCCAGCAGAAACGAGCACAGATGTCTCCAATGAGCATCCACTCAGAACAGAATCCAGAGTTGATCCAAGTCCCTGGGGTCTCCATATCCCCGAGGACCCTAACACTGCAGTTGAATTACTTGGACTGTTAAGGTCTAGAGAACTGGGCTATTGGGGGCCAGAGGTGGGTCTCCAAAGCCAGCACTCTGAGCATCTGTTAATTGATGAGACAATATACCTCCACCCCCTGCAAGCAGGTGAGTCCCCCAACCGCAGTCCGAGTGCTGGGTACTGTAAGCAAGGCGGTTTCTGTTCTCTGGTCTCGAGCTATAGGACAGTAAAAGGACACTGGACACAGCTCTGAGTAGTTGAGGAACTGACGGGAGAAGGGCTGTGCTGTGTGTAGCCGGGCGTTGGACAGCATTCTTGGCGTTGCATGTCCGGATTGCCCAAGTCAGCACCAAAAGCATCTCCAGACAGTAGCAGCTGGCCCTAGAGACCGGGAATGTCAATTGTATCTAAATCAGAAACTCCCCTTCCTAGCATCCTCAGGCCTAAGCAGGGTGGTCGGTATGGGGAGGTCCAGATGCTGCAGTCCCCCTGGAAGATTCCAGAATCCGTGGAGATCAGAGCCTGAGACCATCAAGAGCTAATGATAACAGTTATCACCATCAAATAACAACCAATTATACAGCCCCCTACTAGGTTCCTGACCACTGGTGTGGTCCCTTAATCCCCATGAGAACCCCATAAAGGATCCATAGGATACAGAAGCTGTGAAGCCACAGAGAGGTGGAGGGACTTGCCATAGGTCACACAGCAAGTAAGCAGCAGGCAGACCCAGATGGACCCAGGCCCCCTGGCCCTACAGTGTAAACTTCAACCCCATCCAGGCTGCTTGCCCACCTGGGTACCTGCCAGGGTGGCAAAGACTGGTGAGCAATGAAAAGAATCTTCGGTTTGTCAGAGGAACCTCAGCAGGTGGCACCGAAGATCCTCTATCCCAGGAGTTACAGACTCCAACTTTTCAGAAAGGCCTCAGTAAGCACCTACTGTGTGCTTGACGGCCTAGCTATGAGCAATGATCATCCTGGTGACCTGGTTACCACACAGACCCCTGCTATTTCCAGCCAAGACATGCCTGCTGGGAGCAGCCTCTTACAAACAAGCCAAGCACTTAACAGGCAGCCACATTTGTATCTGCTTTTAACACGCACACAAACCAAGGCTCAGAGTGGCCAAGAAACTGGCCAAGGACACACAGCTATCACGCAGAACTCGAATGCTTTGCTTCTGACTCTGCTACAATTAGAGCCTGACCCGAGTCCCTTACCAGAGCCACTGGCATTTTGTTATTCAGGCTCACATTCCTGATGCACCAGCCTGCTTTTTGTTGCTTCCTGGAGCCAACCAGCTGTCCCAGCAGGAGCTCAGGGACCCAGAAAGCATCTTTGCTCAAACACATGACGGTGCTGGTACCCCATGGGTGACCTGCTTCCCCAGGGGTGCCCATTAGCTCCATCTCCAGCCAGACACCACCTAGTTCAGTCCCTTAAATCCTGCTCATCCCTCCTAGTGGCTTCCTGGCTCACAGTCACCACCTTGTCCTTGGCCACCGGCAGCAGGCCACCTTCAGGATTGGCTAACCACAGCTCAATCCTGGCTGCCTTACAACGATATGTGGTCAAAGCCAGGAGGCCACCTGTCCCCACCGCTAGGCCTACCCAAGTCCAGCCTCAGCCCCTGTGGTCCCCACCCTCCTCACACAGAGGAGAAGATAAAGGATTGCCAGCCACCAGCTGGAGTCACTCACACTCCTTCTAGTCACCTGGGAGGATCAAGGTGCCAAGGCATGGGACAGAGGCCTTACCTGGTCACTTACCTGGACACCCCCGACAACACCACAGCTCACAGGGCACTGCAGGGCCTAGCCGGAAGGCCTGGTGTCCCCGTAGCTCTTTTTCTCACCAACAGGTTTCTCTGCAGCTCAACCTATTTCCTTGATGCGAAGACAGGAAAGAGGGCTGTGTTTGAAGTTGACGTCAAAGCAACAAAATGCTGTGTGCAAGGAAAATCACAGGCCACATGCCCCTGGCGGGGCAGAGCGCATTTCCGGGGCCCTGCAGTGTCAGCCGCAAGGGGTTGGGAACTGAAGAGGAAGGTGAGGATTGCAGCAGTCAAGACTCCTAGGCTCCTGGGCGCAGGCTGCTGCGCACAGTGAGCCCCCACCTGAGGGAGAGAGGAAGGGACCCGGAGTGCTGGAAAGATTCTGGAAAGGAGTCCCTGAGTGCTTCTGTCCCAGTCAGGGTTACCCCTAATGAGGTGAAACACCATGACCAAAGCAACTTGGGGAGGGAAAGGTTTATTCAGCTTACACTTCCGCACTTCATCATTGAAGAAAGTTAGGACAGGAATTCAAACAGGGCAGGAACCTGGAGACAGGAGCTGATGCAGAGGCCATGGAGGGTGTTGCTCACTGGCCTGCTCCACGTGGCTTGCTCAGCCTGCTTTCTTACAGAACTCAAGACCACCAGCCCAGGGGCAGCCCCACTCACAATGTGCTGGATGCTCCCCCCATCAATCACTAATTAAGAAAATGCCCTACAGACCTGCTACAGCCCAATCTATGGAGGCATTCTCTCAGTGAGGTTTCCTCCTCTCAGACGACTACAGTTTGTGTCAAATTGACAGCCCAGCACCCAACTTTCCTCATCCAAGGGGACGCATGCTGAAGCTGGCCTCTGGTAGCTCCCTAGAGGAGTGACGTGCTTACTCCACAGGCAAGCTAAAGCTGAGGGGGGACCCCACTCAGGCAGTGCCCTAAAGCTGGGGTTGGTGAGTCCACTGGAACTCCAGAGCTAAGCTGATGTTCATCTAGAAAAACCCAAGATGGCAGGAATGTTCCAGAGGAGCTCTGGGAAGAATTGGCCATGGAGTTGAGACATGCAGACAGGGTTCCCCCACAGCACCCACACACTCCAGTCCAGCTCCACACAGGTCTCCCGTCTTAGCCACAGCTTCCTCCCTGTCCTCAGTTCTCTGATGCTTGCCCGGCCCCATCATGGCATCCACCCACCCCCAGGCCAGGAGCCACTACCCATATCTAGCCCATAGCAGTAGCCTGCAGTGCCCACTCCAGTGCCCCGAGGCCTCTGGGGGACTCTCTCCCCCTGCCACTTCCTTGCCACTCAGACAGACACTCGGGAAGGTGTTTGAAAGTCCATCCAGCTGGATGACTTAGTGATGACCTCTCCAGCACGAACCTCTCCGACACGGGTAGTGGGCAATGCTCCTGGGTGCCCCATCCCAGATCTCCCTTCTCCGTAGCTCCTCATAGGGATCTACTGTGATCAGTTTCCTAAGACCCCTCCCAGTTCAGGAGGAGACTCCCCTGGCCAGGGTTCTTCTAGTTTACATTAAGCCCTCTGGGCTCTCCCTTTCCCCACAGACACGGTGAAGTCCACGGGTGCAGAGGTCTTTGTCTTCCACTGCTCTGTTCCCGTAGCCAGAGAACAGCCCGGAGACTGGAAAGAGAACTCAGCATCAAACTCACACAGAGCAGGAAAGAAGCGGCCAATGTTACAAGTATTTTACAGTTCTATGTGCCTTCAAATCCATTTTCTGATGATGGAGGTAAAATAAAATGAGTCAAATAATAGACGTAGTCAGCAGCTCATGCCAGTAATCTCAGCACTCAGAAGGCAGAGGGAGAAGGAAGAACTTTCCCTAAGTTCGAGACCAGGCCGAACGAACTTCAGTGGACTATCCCATCTTTAAAAACAAGAGAGGGCCAGGTGTGATGACACACTGCTTTAATCCCAGCATTTAGGAGACAGAGGCAGGTAGAGCCCTGTGTGTATGAGGCCAGCCTGATCTACACAGAGAGTTCCAGGACAGCCAAGGCTACACAGATGAGACACTTTCTGGCAAACAACAAAAACCAGAATGGGCATCAAGGTAGCATGGGGGTAAAGGAGCCTGCTGCCAAGCCTGGCCTCCTGAGTTGGACCCCTATGATGCTTGGGTAGGAGAGGAGTCATCTCCTGTGAGTTGCTGTCTGACCCCCACACATATACCATGGCATGCACTCACCTGTACATATGCATACATACATGCATAATTTTAAATGCAGTTAAAGCAAAGCAGAGTGCTGGCAAAATGGCTCAGTGGTAAAGATGCTGGCAGGCTGAATCGAGTGCCCTGAACTCCATCCCCGAAACCCACATAAGGGTGGAGGGAGAGAACCAACAATCGGGCCATGGCACACATGCCCCCCAACACATCTTGCATGTACACACACATACGCACACACGTACACACACACACACCACTAAACACACTAAGAAAATAACAGAGTGAGAGAATATGAATTATAGAAAAAAATAAAAGTAGCATAGCCAGGTAGGATTGTCCCTGTGGCTCACACACTGATGGACACAGGACATAGGAGGATAAAACTTTGCAAATTATCTTGGAGGAACAGGGCAGCTTCCTAAGCAGCTGGGAACTGCACAGGCTGCATGAGGGGCAGTGGCCTGGGGCTCACTGGCTGGGTGGGCAGGACTCCCTTGGCTGGATGTGAACTCCAGGCCTCTGCAAGCCACAAGCCTCGCATCTGTCTCCATGCCCCTACCTGTCCCAGAGACCTGTGACTGGAAACTGTGTGGTGGCAGCTGCTGCTTTGTGTCCACCTCTCTGAGAAGAGACTGCAGATCGCAGCAGATAAGGGCATGTGTGTTCGGTGAGGGTGGCAGGAGGGAGGTGCGGCCTTTGAACTTCAGGGAGAAGAATTGATAAGCGCTTGGGAACCTGGCCTGGAAAGTTGTGTGCTGAACATCTAGAGGGTTCCAGTAAATGCTCACTGTGTACCCAGAGCCTGGGAAGAAATTGATCACACGCCCTCATGCCTCCAGGCTAGCGAGGCTACGTGGCTTCCTCCAGGAAACTTCCCTCAGTCTCACGCTGGGCAAGAAGGGCCTGTGTGTGCAGGTAGCTGAAGCTGAGCACTCCAGGTTTGGCTCTACTGCTAAAGGGCTCAGCAGGGAAACATCTGGCAGGTGCCCTGGGAGGGGATGTGGGAGTCCCCTCTGTATGCTGTGAATACCATTGGTTAATAAAGAAGCTCTTGGCCTGTGATAGGGCAAAAGAATAGAGCTTGGTGGGGAAAACTAAACTGAATGCTAGGAGATGGAAGGTAGAGTTTAGAGAAAAGCCATGTGGCCCTGATGGAGCCGGACGGAACTTTACCTTGTAAGCCACAGCCATGTGACGATACACAGATTACTAGAAACGGCTTAAATTAAGATGTAAGAGTTAGCCAATAAGAAGCTAGAGCCAATGGACCAAGCAGTGACTTAATTAATAGTTTCTGTGTGGTTTTTTTCGGGGCTGAGCAGCTGGGAACCAACAACTGGCCTCCCACTACAGAGAGAGAGTGGAGTGAGTCTCAGTCTTCCGGACAGACCACATTTAACTCTGCCCCCCCCCAGGCACAAGGACAGCCTCCTCCACCAGGATCCCTCCTGGATTGCCTCCCCACACTGTGACTCAACTGCTTTCCCTCTGGGCCTGGCTAGGGTGCCTTCTATCCCCTCACTCTTTTCTGTCTCTTGGGGATGTTATGAATATTAATAGAGGCCTGGAAACAAGTTCCACTGGTGATGGTTACTCCTCATTGACAACGTGGCAACATCTGGAGTGAGCTACAATCCAGAAATGGAGGGCACAGCTGTGAGAGATTTTTTTCCTTGGTTTGAGGTGGGTGGATCCACTTCTAGTCCAGACTTTCAAGGTAGGAAGACACAGGCATTTCCAAATCTTGAGGTGGGAAGACACACCTTTAATCTGGGCCACATCTACTGGCAGCCTATATAAGGCCATGGAGGAAGGAAGCTTTTGCTCTTTATCTCTTTGTCCTCACCTTGCCAGCCCATCCATTCCTTCACTAGCATTGGAGCCTGCTTCTTTGGGATCCCAGCACATACAGAAGACCAGCTGAGACACCCAGCCTCATGGACTGAGCAACTAGTGAATGCTTGGGCTTTCCTTTCATGGCCAGCCATTGTTGGATTAGCTGGACTGCAGCCTGTAAGTCAGTCCAATAAATCCCCTTTATATATATATATATATATAGAGAGAGAGAGAGAGAGAGAGAGAGAGAAATTCGTTATCTATAAGTTCTGTTACTCTAGAGAACCCTGACTAATGCTCTGCCCATTGTTGCCATCCTCATCAACATCACCGTCCAGTTCCCACAATTTATGCGGTGCAGCCCCGGTGTTCCCTTGCGCCCTCTAGGGGCAACTCTGAGGTACTGAAAGCTGCCAAGCACCATGTGGGAGGCGATTTTAAAGATAGGAAGTGACGGTCATCCCCAAGCAAATAAACCCAAGCTAATAAGTCTAAAGAGAACTGACTGGTCCCAGCAACCACTTGCTGTGCCCTCCTTGAGGGCTCATCAGATGACTGGCTCCTTTTGCAACCTCCAAACCATCATGGCAGCTGCCAGTGTCTCTGAGTCCAATATCCATTTCACCTACAGGTCAGCTTATCCCTGTCCAAGGTACCAAGGGCCTGCTGTAGCCACTGCAGATGCTGATCTCTTCCCTTGGAGGTGACACCCTGATGGATAGACAGACTTAGCAAAAGGATGAAGTGTTTCACGGAGTGTGTCAATGCTGAGAAGGAAAACACTAGGAAGTGGAAGATCTAGCTATAGGCGGGTCATTTGGAGCACGGGTCAGGGCAGGATTCACGAGGAGACGCCTAGAGCCAAGAGGCTACAGGAGACAATGAAAGAGGTGTGGGGAAGAAGGAACAGCAAATGAGACAGAAATATGCTGTGAGGTGGGGTCTCTAGCTCTGTTGTAGTGGTCTGTCCTGTCCCTTTAAGAGACAAGCCCCACCCACTCCCCCCTCCATCGAGGCAAGCAGATCTTCCTTCTGCTTCCAGCCTGAGCTCCTTCCTTTCTGTCTCTCTCCCCAAGAGGCAGCTTCTGCCTCTCTCCCTTCTCTCCCTTTCTCCCCTTCCCCCCTCCTCCCTCTCTCTCTCTGCTGTTCTCTGCTCTTTCCCCTTCCCCCTTCCCCCCTCATCTCTCTCTCTTTTTCTCTCTCTGCTCTTCCCCCTTCTTCCCTCTCCCCTTCATAACCCACTAAATAAATACCCACTTTCTCTGCATGGCATGTCTATCCAGCTCTGTCTCTCATCCACCGCTGCTCCTCATGGGACTGGCTGACTCGCCAAAGTCTCTCACCCGCCATGCAGCTCCCTGCCTGGGATCCGCTGCCCCTTGTGGCCTGATACCCACTGCTGCCCCTTGGGAATTGTGTCATTTTATTTTTACCATTACACTGGTAACTGGAGTGTTTGAGGGGCAGAGAATATAATTCAATTGGTAGTATTTGCTTAACATGCACAAGGTTCTATCCCAACACCACAGCACCACATAGTGGTACATACCTGTAATCCCAGTACTTAGGAGGTACAGACCAGAAGTTCTAAGTATGGACTGTAGAGACAGACAGCTTGGTGGCTAAGAATGCATGCTGCTCTTGCAGAGAATCTGTGTTCGGCTCCCAGCACCCACTCAAGACAGCTCCACAGGATCTAACACCCTCTTCTAGTATACATGCCCACACACAACCATGCATACCTACAAAAATATAATCTCAGATGTTCAAGGTAATCCTTGGCTACATAGGGAGTCTGGGGTCAGCTTGGGATACATAAGTCTCTCAAAAGAGAGAGAGAGAGAGAGAGAGAGAGAGAGAGAGAAATGTGTTTGGTAATTATTGCATAAGTAGCTGAAAATTCCAGGGATGGGCTTCAGGGCAACCTGCTCTGGGCTCCACTGATGGCTGCAGGGTTGTCACCTCCCACCTGTTGGCTTCTCTCTGTTGCATTTTCTTCCTGGGATTTGAGATAGGGAGTTACTTCAAGTCCTGTGCAAAGAGAAGGGATTTTTCTCAGTATTACCTGAAAATGCCCCCAACACAGCTCACGGGTTGAGTGGGCCCCATCTCTGTTTCTGAATAGTGATTCCCAACCAGTCTCCGAAGCCAGTGGATGAGTGTGGGAGTGGCCAGGTCAGGCACAGGTGGTTGGAAGGAATGCAGAGGATTCTGGGAAGGCAGAGAACCAATATTTTGCAGAATGATCATAACAGCTTAAAAAAACAGTCTTCTTTTCTATTGAGCAGTCCTAGGTAAGAGTTCATGTGATACAACAGCCTCACAAAGGATGTAGCTCATGTTATAGAGAGAAACAGGCCAAGAGTAAACAGACAGGAGACTTTCCTAGGACATGGCAGAAAGCAGAGAGAGAACACAGCCATCGCCTGGCTGGACTCTAAAACCCCATGCCATCTGCTGACTCAGCCACACAGGGACAACAGGACTGGATTCCCACCAAGTGAGAGGAAAATAAGGTGAAGGGGATCCCTTTGGGAATAGTGAAAATGAAGTAGACAGTTGTGGGCTCGCTCCCACAGGCCCACAGGCAAGGGGTGCTCTCCTACAGAAGGCAAAGCCCAGAAACGGGACAGGAGATCTGGGTGGGGGTGGGCTGCTGCTCAGAATTGGGAGCCCAGAGGCTGGAATGAAGCAGAGTGAGGGGGCACCTGACCAGATTGAGACATCTCATCCAAGCTCAAAAGGGTCCCAGTCCCTATTCTTTATAGTGTCTCCAGCCCAGCCTAGTGCCTGCAGACAGCAGGTGCTTGATTACTTCCTCTATTGTCAGAAGGAGGAAGTAGAAGCTCAGAGTAGGCCCAGGGAAGACCAGTACCAGAATCCAGTGGATCCGGCTCTCTGCCCGAGGACCACCTAGAACTGTGGGGCTCAGGCAGGCAGTCCCTCTGAGTCAGGCCACATTACAGTTGTCACCTGTTGTCTCTGGTCCTGCGATGGCCAACCTGCAGAGATACAGATCTGCTCTCGTAGACTCCCCCATCTCTCTCTGGCTTGTCTGTGGAATGGGGGAGGATCATGGTCACCTCACAGAGACGAAGGCCAGGCCCATGCAGGTCAGCCATTAGGGAAAACTGCCACAAGAAGGGACACTGGCCACTGTGTCTGGACAGAGGGGTGTCCATTAAATGCTTGCCTGAGTGGGGACCAGTCCCATAAATACCAGCTGCTGACGCTGGTGGGGAGCGAACCCCGCCTCCTCTCCAAGTTCACCCACTCATCAGATTTCCTTCCCTACATGCCCGGCTCCAAATTTCCTATCTTCCCTGTTCCCCTTCATGGCTCCCTCCCCTCCGATTCTTCCCCTCCTGCCCTGTACCTCATTTGCTTGAGCCCCTGAGAGATCAGCAAGGAGGGAGCATGAAGGATGCCCTATGGACTGGGACTCAGCTTCTGGTCTCCTGGGTTGGGAGCTTGACAGCGACACAGTCTGCCTAACACATTAGGCTATGTGTGACTTCAGCATGGCCACCATTGGGGCAGTTTTGGACTTACTGGCCAGGTTAAGCAAAAGCACATTTTTGAGGTGGGCTGACTCTTCTACTTGGCAAAGAGCTGCATAGAGTTGTTATGGTTTTTGTCTCTTTAAGAGACAAGCCACGCCCACTCCTGGTGACCCCTGCCCTCCTCTCGCCAGCCATCTTGATTCTCACTGTCCTCTTTTGGCACGCATGCCTCTCTCTCCCACTTCCCTTCTCTGTCTCTCTCCTTTCTCTTCTCCTTCTTTCCCCNTCTTTAAGAGACAAGCCACGCCCACTCCTGGTGACCCCTGCCCTCCTCTCGCCAGCCATCTTGATTCTCACTGTCCTCTTTTGGCACGCATGCCTCTCTCTCCCACTTCCCTTCTCTGTCTCTCTCCTTTCTCTTCTCCTTCTTTCCCCACTCTTTCTCTCCTCTAAGTAATAAATATTCAATTCTATTCTATATGATGTGTCTGCCCATGTGCCTTCTACCCGACGCCTGCTCACACCCACCTGCCTCGCTGGGACCAGCCCGCCTGGGACCAGCCACCGCTCAGGAACCAGCAGCGTCTCTGCCTGGGACTAGGTGCCCTGCAGGCCCACTGCCTACTGCCACCGGGGACCTTACAGCATTTTTAAAAAATCATAAAAAGAGTCCTCTCGGGGTTCTTTGTCTTCAGACCCCACATAGACAAGTCCACAAGCTCCACCCTTGGGCCCTGATTGGACTATTTCTGGGCCTCTCCACCACTCTTCCCCACCTCTTTGGAGATTTTAACTAAGGACCCCCATCCTTGCATGAAGAATCAGCCAGGACCTCACAGTCTCATTGGCTGCCCCCCCCACGCTAGCTACAAGCATGCCAATGACAACACCAGGGACCACGGCTCAGGCAGGGTCCGCCCTGCCACTGCCTACTTCACCAATCCCCTGAACAACACCCCACTCCCTACAGTAACCCAATCTAACCTTACCTTCGCTGGGACTGAAGCAGCAGAGGAGGCCTCCTGCCTATGGGCTACACCCATCCTGGCAGGCATGCAGTTTTCCCATCTCCCCTAGCCTGCGTAGCCCTGGCCTACCTAACCCTTGCTAACACATTCGATTCCAGAGCTTCCTCTAGCCATGCCACTGGGTTTAGAGCCTCATGCAATGTCTCTGCCATGGATTTTAAGCAGAGGTTGCCCCATCTTGATGATGACCTTGTACTCTGGTTACAGACATCTCATCCCTCTGACTCAATCTTGTCCCTGTCCTCATCCTTTGGATGCATCTTAGAGGGACTGATATGTCTGGCTAGAACTGGGGCCAAGCATGAAGTCCCCCAGCATGGGGAGTTACTCCATTACCCACTACATCCATTTCCCTACTGGAGCATCTCTTAGTTACTGTGGGCAGACGTGGATACAGCATTGAGCTGTAGACTTCAGGAGACATTACACCAACTACACTTGTGCAACTGTTACTGGGACGACCCAGGACAGCTCTCGAGACTCTTGCCTTCCTCTCTTTCCTGTCTCACCCACCCATTCAAGGCAGGCCACTGTTATCCCCCACTTCTGGGGTGCTCCCTCTAGGATGACCTAAGAAAGGAAGCTGTTTTCCCTCTGTCCACCCCCAATCAATCTCAGCCTGTGCTTCCTGCTGGTAGAAGCTAAGCAGAAGCCAGATGGCGAGGGTGTCTAGGAAGAGTCAGGGTTCTTGTGGTGGTTTGAATGAGAATGGCCCCCATAGGTTCATAGATTCGAATATTTGCTCACCAGGGAGTGGCACTATTTGAAAGGATTATGAGGTGTGGTATTGTTGGAGGAAGTGTGCCACTGGGGATGGGCTTTGAGGTTTCCAAAAGCCCTCTTCTTTCTGCCTGCGTGCCATGCCTACACTGTGTGACAGAATGTCTCTGTGGTGGAAATCAGCGTAAGGTGAGGGGCTGAAGCTTCACGGAACGATGCCCCCGGCGAGTCCTTGGCAGTCGGCAGACTAACGACGCCTGACTCGCCTTCTCCTCGATCAACGTGTTCCTAGCCACACTCTACTTGGTTTGTCTTTCTCTTCCTTTCTTCCTTATCTGTTATGGCTAATGCAGGATCTCTGTGCCAGGGACCTCATGCTTCTGCTCAGAAGGATGCCT
>LOJH01029069.1:0-14922 GCA_001685095.1 Ellobius talpinus | reverse complement strand
TTTTCCTTTGCCGGAGTCGAGCGGGTGCTGCTAGCGGAGGCGCCATATTGGAAGGGACAAAACTCCGGCGACAGCGAGTGACACAAATAAACCCCTGGACCCGTTCGTCCCCGCAGCAGTCAGGGCCGCGATGTTGTACCTAGAAGACTATTTGGAAAGTGAGTGCGCGGCGCCGGCGACGGGGCGGGCGGTATACACGGCGGGCGAGAGCGCGAGTGGCCGGGCGGGCGGGATGGCGGGAGGGAGGGGGAGCGGGGGATGTTTCTTTCTCACGGTAACTGGCAGCCTCGTTGTGAGCCGCCCCCCCCGCACGCACGCACGCACGCGTGACGCCAGCGCGTCCCTCCGCCGTTGGCCCCGCCCTCTGACGGACTGTGCCTTTGACAGTGATTGAGCAGCTGCCCATGGACCTGCGGGACCGCTTCACCGAGATGCGCGAGATGGATCTGCAGGTGCAGAGTAAGTGGCGCCTCTCCCCGGCCCCGCGCAGCCCCGGCCTCCCTCGGGCGTCGCCTGGCGGCTTCTCCGCGCTACTTTTCCCGGGCTGTTAGAGGAGGCGGCAGGCACATCATTCCCTTCACACGCGGGGCACAGCAAACACAGTGTTTGTGTACAACAGCATGGAGATGACGACACTGCAGCGCAGTGGAAACTCGTGTGCTTTTCAGAAGGTTTGCACTTGAGCCTGCCTGTGGAACTTGGAGTTCTACATTCAGCCTTAAAAGTTCACTGTCTCCCGAATTTCTCAAGCGTAAGGACTTAGAATCACGGATTCTTTGCGGCGATTTAGGGACCCTAAGTGGACTTGGAAGGCCGAACTTTGACAAGTTGCACGTTATGAAAGACACTTAGAGCTGTCATCAGCATCATCATTTGTCATCAGTTTCTCAGCCAAAACAAGTGAGAGAAATAATTATTAGGGAAATCTTCCGATCTGCTCTTTATAGAAATTTAGACATCTGGTAGGCTTTCCTACCCGTTTCTAGTTTTATAAACACAACCACATAACTCAGGCTGGTCTGATACTCACGTTGTATCCTAGGCTGGCCCTAATCTCCTGATCTTACTGCTTCTGCCTACCTAGTGCTGTGTTTATAGGCATGGGCCACCATACTGGCTCAGCTTTGATTTTTCTGTCAATCAATGTTTGGTAGTTTTTGTATGTGACTTATTCCCGAAGTTGACCTGGTTCTTTTGAAAAGTTAAAGGCAGCTTGAGTTTGCTGAGAGCCTTTTCTTTTCATTCTCAGATTCCCCCCCCCCGCTCCCCGTCTCCCCACATTTTGGTACCTTTTGTTCCCAATTGTACTTTCCTCATCACAGTCTCTTGGGATGCATAGCCATGTAGCCCGACATGTGGCAGATGTGTGTGTGATTTTCTTTTGACTTAATGCAGTTGTAGTAAACATTTGCTAAAGCACATTCCAAAGGGATTGAGCAGAGCCTGACGGCAGTAGATTTAGGTTCACTTTATGGCACCACCGGTTTCTTATCCACCTTGGCTGGTTTGCTGCCTGTCTTGGGCCGTTTTTAAAGACAATCTGAGAATTGAAAATAATGCAGATAATTAGGGTGTATAATACCTATTACAAATAGGTATAGAGTAAGGGATTATTTAAAACATTTTTAATCTTTAAATTAAAAAAAAACTTTCTGTGATAGTTTGGAATTAGTCTAAATACTACAGGGTTTCCAGATTTGCTTTTTTATAAAGCCGGCGTTTTCTGAAGTTAAATGTGATTATGTGTTAACAAAAGTAACAGCATGTCTAATATCGGCAAATGATCTGAAAGTAAAATGCGTTTTTTGGTTGTTTGTTTTTGTTTTTTGAGACAGGGTTTCTCTGTGTAGTCCTGACTGTCCTGTAACTCACTCTGTACACCAGGCCGTCCTCAAACTCACAGGGATCTGCCTCTGCCTTTCAAACTATGGGATTAAAGGCATGTGCCACCACTGCCCAGCCAAGTAAAATGCTTTAAATGATGAATATAGTAAGCAAGTTTTTCTCCATTTCCATAACAGAAAAATCCCTTTTATTTATTTGTCTTTTTTAGCAGTTATCCACTGAAGTCATTATTTTTGGCGTGGGCTTTGGAAAACCCTTGCATAGAATAAATATCATGTGTATTGAGTGAATAAATGGGGTCTTAAGATGATCACACATGTCATAACTCTCATATGAGCTAAAGTGATGAGGTGCTTGGTGCCATGCTGCAAATGTTGAATTATTATCACTACTTTTATTAAAAGAAGCATAAAGACTTTGCAGTAGTCCTCTCAGTGCGCAACTAAGGGTGCCATCACCAGCCAACGTAATGCCATTAGCTAGTGTCAGTGCTGTGATACCTGTCTGTGTCATTGACTCTGCCTTGATTATCAGAAAATGTCAGCACAGAATATTGCAGCTATTTTAAACTAAGATAATTAAGGCATTACTGTTTATAGAATAATAGCATAATGTATATAAGCACCTAGAAAACTAAAATAGTACATGTTGTCAGACTTCTTTTTTCTTCAAATCAAAGCAGTTTGGTTGGCTAAGTATGAAATGTTTTATTATGTCAGATGCAATGGATCAACTAGAACAAAGAGTCAGTGAATTTTTTATGAATGCAAAGAAGAACAAACCCGAGTGGCGAGAAGAGCAGATGGCATCCATCAAAAAAGTAAGTGGAATGAATACCTTGGGTGATTGTCAGTCACAACTGCGACCCTCTGAGAGAGATTTAAAATTAGGTTAATCCCTGGGTATTGAATGAAGCAACATTATGTGGTGCAGGAGGTCCTTCTGTCTATGTGTTGCTTTCATTGTTGACTGACTTGGGGGTGCTTGTTATGTTTTAGAGCAGTGGTTCTCATCCTGTGGGTCATGACCCCTCTAGGGGTCGAACAACCCTTTCACAGGTGTCTCCAAAGCCATCAGAAAACACAGATATTTACATTAAGGATTTATAACGGAGAACACAGATATTTATCTTACCATTCATAACAGTAGAAAAATTAGTTATGAAGTAGCAACAAAGTAATTTTATGGTTGGGATCACCACAACATACGGAACTGTGTCAAAGGGTCACAGCATTAGAAGGACTGAGAACCACCAATTTCGAGCTTCCCTGTAGTTCTTTCTGAGGTTTAGCTAGTGTCCTCCTGATTAGAGTGCAGCTTAGATATGCTCGCTGAGTGTGCTGTGCTGTGGGATCTGGTGTTTTCAAGGATGCACTGGAAGCCCAGCCCCAAAGACTTAGCTTTGGTCCTCAGTGCCATGGAGCTGCTTGACTCTGGTCAGGTCCTTTAATATGAGGAAGAATACATACCTACACCCAACCTTTATATACATTTTCGGGGATCTACAGGAAAATTAATTTTGGAACTAAAATTTTCATAGTTGTGTTATTTGTCCATCTGGAAGGAAGAGTGTTTCTGTTAGGAAGGGGAAATCTGAAGTCATGAGAGAAGTAGTCCAGCCTTATGAAATACCTGGTGACCCAGGTACGCAGGCATTTAGAACTTGCATATGTAAATCCAGGGTTCACTGGCCGTCTCCTTCAACTGAAAGGTATTTGATGTAGCCCAACTTGAACAGACCCCTAAAAGTCTAGTGATTTGTGGAAGCTCATATACTTTTTCTTGTTTAAGAAATAATTTTGTTTTTTAAAATCATGTTATGAAAAACTATAAACTACAATTTGGGTGGTATGAATTTATACCTAGAGCTGAATACCAGTTGAACAGCAGAAATGTGCAGATCAGAATCCTATGTATGGCTGTGTTTTTGCCGTAAAAATCAGGGCTGGAAAAATGGCTCAATGATTAAGAGCACTGACTGTTCTTCCAGAAGTCCTGGTTTTATTCCCAGCACCCACATAATGGCTCAGAACCATATGTAATTGCTGTTTGAGTGGATATGATGTCCCCCTCTGACCTCGGGGGCATGTGGTAGACATACATACATGTAGGCAACATATACACATAAAATAAGTATTTTTAAGTTGTATAAATGAGGTGTTGGTATGTTTTATATGTTAGCTAAATCTTAGCATTGCTTTGTTCTTTCATATATTTATTAACTCATAACTTTCTACTAAGGAGACTGAATTAGCATATTTCTTTTTATTTGTCTTTTCTGAAATTTTTAAACGTCGTCTTTTACTTTTTGACATTGCCCTTCATTTCTAATGCTCTCCAAACCACCCCTACCATGGGAGGCTTACTGCTGCTAATATGAGATGCCTGGATGATAACAAGGTTATGAAATGAATAATGAAAAGGCAGGAATATATATGTATATATCTATGTATGCTAAAGTTACCAATGCTTAAAATGAAAATTTTTCTTTAGGACTACTATAAGGCTTTGGAAGATGCAGATGAGAAAGTACAGTTGGCAAACCAAATATATGATTTGGTAAGTAAAATAATGTGCATATTATGCAATGTATACCAGAATTCAGGATTTTGTTATCAATTTTATTTAAATGTAATCTGGAATGTTGCTCTCTTGATCTCATTTAATTTGAGAGTTCAATGTCTGTGTCTTTGAGGAAGAGTCATGGAAGTGCACAGTGTTTAGTTAATAGGTTGAAAGCCACACATTAATGAAGATTAAACTTTTTTCTAACATTTTGAAATTATTTCTATGATAAAATGTAATTAAGAGTACAGTGTTAGTGAAAGTTTTCGGTAGTCTGATTAAAATGAGAAAGAGGGTTCCATGTTAAGTGTGTACTTTTTGTTTTGTTTTTTGTTGTTTTCTGTCTTAACTGTTTTTGTTTTGTTTTGTTTTCTCCTCTGTTTGGGGGAGAGGGTTGTTTTATATTGTTCTTAAGAGAGAGAGAGAGAAAGAACATGGAGTTGGGAGGGCAAGGGGATGGGGAGGACCTTGGAGGAGCTGGGGGAGGAGAAAAAATTGATAAATATATATTGTATGTAACAAAATTTTAATAAAAAGAAAAGAAAAGGAAAAAAAGGTGTTTCTTTCTTGCAACAGATTTTCTAAAAGTTTGGAATTCCCAAGAAGAGATTTACACATACATTTGCTTCTCAAATTGGTAGTATGATGGTATCATTATATGATATGAAACATCTATTTTTAATGCAAAGCTTCTCCTTGAGTATATAGTTTAGGAAAATTAATTTCTCGTTTTGTGTCAGAGTAAGTTGAAAGAGAAAAACAATGTTCACTTCTGATTGACTTCAGCTTTTACATTTTACATCTTATTTTTGCAGTGTTTTTAGATACAGTTTATCACTGAAAAAATATATGCAAATAAAATGTTATTAGCAAACATGGCACATTATAAAATGTCCTATTCTCATCTCTGACCAAGTAAATATCTCTGTAAAATACTCTGACCAAAAGCAATGTCAGGGAGGAAAAGATTTATTTCATCGTATAGGTTACAATTGCTTGTCGAGGACAGGACTGAATTTGAAGTAGAAGCCATGAAGGAACTGTACTGGCTGACTTATAGACTCACGCTCAGCTAGCTTATAGAGCCCAGGACCACCTGCCCAAGGAATGAATGGTACCACCCGCAGTGGACAGGACCCTCCCATAGGAATTAACAGTCGAGACAGAACCCCTCCCCCAGACATGCCCTCAGACCAATCTGATCTAGGCCCTTCCTGTCTCAGATGACTGTAGTTAAAGCCAACTGGGACACAAGCTACCCACTGTGTGGACGATGCATACAGACAGTCAAATGCGTTACACTTCAGTGTCAGTCATATGGAAGAAAGTATGCTATCGTTTTTATATAGGGAAATTTTTAATTATCTTTTTAAGCTTGCTGCACTGACAAGTGATTGAAAGGAACAGTTGCAAATAAACTGATGTGAAAAGAAAGCAAAGCTTCGTTGAAAACACAGTGTTTCCTATCGTGAGGCTTCTGAAAGTGCTTAAGACCTTAGTTACTGCAGGCAGAAGTGCAGCTTCCAGATGAGCTGTATTCTTTTTTGCCATTATTGCACTTGTTTTATCCTTCGACAGTTATAGCACATGTCTATAGTGCATTTTAGTCATTTTCCCTTCTAATTCTGACTCCTGCCGAAACTCTCACTGTCCTCAGGAAGCCAGCCTTCTACTTGAACATCTTCTTTCTCTGTGTGACCCACTTCAGTTAGCACACGCATGGGTTGGAGGGTATTTCCTTGAGCACGCACAGCTTATCAGTTGCACCACCACTGAAGAAAATGTTACCCTACTCCCCAGCAACCATTAACTGCCAATAGACCGTCCAGAAGGGTGGGATCCCATAGGTCCCTCTGTTATCCATGATGAAATGGTGACAGGCTCAGGTTTTGTGCTAGTAATCTCAGCTGCAGTGAATTCACCGTACAGTGCTGTGGTGTGTCCAGAGTTGTGTTCTGTTTCGCATCTCCCTATCTCTGGCTGCACCACCATGTTCCCAAAGCCTCGGAAGGGATTATGAGGATGTCCCCCTTAGGGCTGACTACCCCATCCTGTATGGCGCTTTGACTAGTTAAGAGTCTGCTTTAACTGCCACGTACTGTACTAAGTGGCTTCTCTGACCCAGGCTGAGAACAACACTAAGGTGTACAAATAAACATGAGTATTTAGAAGGAAATTTGACAACATGGCCATTTAGCAAAGCCATATTAGGTTTTCCTGGAAGGTCTTTGTCTCCCCAGCCATGAACTCTTCACAAGTTTACAGTGTTAGGCATGGATGCCCTCCTGTGGAGTGGGCTTCACATCCAAACAGCTGTCTGCTAGCTCCGTAACAGTCAAGGCACTTTGGAACCAGAGGGCACATCTTGCCCTACTCTATCTACGTCATGGCTTGCTGCTGGGGAAGAGTGATGATGTTTCTCTGATAGCAGCGGTGGGAAGGAAACTTCCAGCCCAGTTCTACTTTGACGCCTCTGTCTTGCCTTTGTGTGGCATCTTCAGCTGTAGGATTATATGGTCATCAAGTTCTGGTGAGAGACCAAGTAGTTGAGGTTTTGTTTGTTTGTTTTTAATGATTATAATAAGCCAGGTTCTTAGTACATGGAGTAGACACAATCAGTGGACATCCATAGTTCTGTGGCAATGGCAATAGATACCCTCGTCAAGTGCTTCAGTGACTGTGACTCTAAAACATTTCAACTCTAACCTCAGCTTCTTTATCTATAAAATGACTTTTTAATCTCTGGTAAACTATTTTCTTGCACACTTGCATGCACAAACATAAACCTATATGCACATACATGCATGCA
This sequence comes from Ellobius talpinus, assembly GCA_001685095.1. NCBI lineage: Eukaryota > Metazoa > Chordata > Mammalia > Rodentia > Cricetidae > Ellobius > Ellobius talpinus. Next base: position 7,703 of record LOJH01029069.1, on the reverse strand, counting down.
AGCACGTGTGCACATACCCCACTCGTAGAATAGCTTTCTCTCCTTTAAAGACTCACTTTATCTCCTTTTTCCAGCTGGAGTTTTCTCAGCCCTTCGAAATTGAAGTTATTTTCTTTTATGTACTAATTTTTCTAGTTAGGCCTGACATTTTTCTTTTCTTTTTTCCTTTCCCCTTCTTGCCACCTCTGCTGTCCTTTCTGTACCTTGCCTCCCTTCCCTTTAAATTATACCATTGCTGTTTTAATAACCCTTTTATGCCTATTGAAGTACCTTTTATCTGTGTTATTTCTTAGGTAGAATCTAAATACCTAATTCAGAATCAGGCTAGAGGTTGTGAAAATGCTAGGGCTCATGGGAGGAGGTTGGTGAGTAGATGATAAGTTACAGTACCTACTAGCACTGGTGTGTGCTGTCTTAAAAAGTTATAAGGGCCCATTTTTGCCCTTAAGAACAAAAGATCAAGTGCCAAGGAGATGAATGCATTTATTCTGATTTGAATAGTGCACATTATATGTTTTCATGTATCATATCGTACCTCAGAAACACAGATTTTATTAATATTTTTTGTGTGTATGTGTGTGTGAGAGAGAGAGGTAGGTAGGTAGGTAGACGTTAGGTAGGTAGGTAGATAGATAGACAGACAGACAGACAGACATAGATCACAAGGTTTCCGAGAGAGAAAGAGAGCAAACCACACAAGCTTTCTGGGGAATGGGGGGCAAGGTACCTGTGAAGTCCAGGAGAGGATTTTGGAACCTTTGTAGTTGGAGACAGGCTGTTGTGAGCTGTGGACAAATATGTCCTCAGCAAAGCAGTATATGCTCTTAACTACTGAGTCATCTCCCTAGCCCCTGTATACGAGGTTTCAAAATTCCTTTTTGAGATGTAATCATCTTTATTTTTCCTCTACTTCTCATTGTCTACAACTTTTAATGGCTTCTATAGCAGGGCCCTGGCTCCTGTTTGTTCTCCTATGAGCCATCCTACCCCCTAGTCATTTAGTCCTCTGTCAGTGCTCCTCACATGCTGAACCTGAGCACCATGAAAGTCTCTCCACCTCTGAAATACCGCTTGCATCTGGGCCTCATTTCTTTCTACTTTACCATCCATTTTCATCTGAGTCTATTGAGCTCCTGGCCTTTCATCCACGTGGACTTTCCTCAGCACCTTCTGCATCACTGTCGTCTTAAAATGTCTTCACTGGCTCCGACAGTTGCCAGCCATCACTTGTAGTTGGCGCAGTTGGAGATAGGAGACAGCTGTGAAGCTGGTACGTCTGCAGGCTTGTTGGTTTTACTCAATATTTGGACCCTTTCACTAGTACCGTGCGTTAATCCTTGTGCTTAACTGGAGTCTCTTTCTTTTTTGTACTTCCCCATGGTTATCCCAAAACAATGTCCTCATTTCCTACAAACACCTCCTCTCCAGTCATGTGACCTCACCTTGCACTGACAAGAATATAATTTGAGGCTTTTTAGTGACCACTTTTGCAGTTATCTCTGGGCCATTATCTCTTCCTGTCAATTATTCAATGAGTCATCTTTCTATAGCTTTACTTACCTCTTATTCCTCCATACTCCCACTCTGCCATCTGTCTGTCTCAGTCTCTCTGACTCTGATGGGCTCTCTCCATGTAGTATAGGCTAGCCTTGAACTTATGAACGTTCACTTATACTACTGTTCCCATTCTTTCTAACACCTTTGGCTTTGCTGTATCACATATGCATTCCGTTCTTCAGCCTTTGTTTTCCTTTTTATATTTTCTTTTCTTGTCTCTTGGCTGTGTGCCCCAGCATTTAAGCATTTGCTTCTCCCTTATTTTTTAAAGACACTTAGGCACCCAAACAAATCTTTTCTGAAGGGTAGTCTTCCTTGAGTTTCTCATTCATGCTTGTTGACATTCTCTTATCTTTAGTTGCCACCCAAGTCCATGGCAGTTTGTATTCTCTGTGCCAGGCCCTTGAAGCTTCAGTTGATAACTTCTTTATTTAATCCATTGGGCATTCATAGTCCATTTTGACTCTGTTGGGAAATTGAATGCTGTTTACCATTTTCTTTTTTATTGTCATTTTTGCTCATGTCTTGTTAAATGAAGGCTCCACTAAAACGTTGCCACCTTTGTGGCTTTCTTGGTCTCTTGTGTAGCTCTTAATGATGCTGTTCTTGGGCTCAGTTCTTAACCCTTATTCTTCAAGTGTTACTCATAGATAATTTTCTTTTATTCCTTGACCAGAGGGCAGGGAAGATCAATTACCATACCATACAGTAAATTGGTTGGTCATGTACTCTTGTATTTCCTCCCCATGTACCTCCCACACAGTAGAGAAACACTTCTCAGTTACCTTTCCATGTGTTCTCTTGGTTTCATAAGCTGGACAGCAGTCCCTTAAGCCTGAACATTTCTGAGTTGCTGAATCACATTATCTGAGACTTCTCCCTTCTCTCTCACCCCACCCCTTATCTCAGAAGCTCCACTGATCTGTAGTTTCTCAGATTGGGAAACTAAAAGTCCTACAGTCCTTCCCGTCTTCCCCATACTTAATCTCCACAGCCTGGTCTGTTTACTCACCCAGTAATTCCTCCTGACTTGTTTAGCCTGCCGTACTTCTGGTGCTTTTTAAAAATTGGAATGTAATTAGAATACAGTATACATACACTGAATATGTTACTTAGATTTTGACTAATGTGTGTTCTATTGGAACCATAGCCCAGACAAGATAAAGAGCTAGTCTCTAGAAACCCTCTTGTATCGTTTCTAGTGCTAACCCCTCTAATATAGTCATCACTTACTAGAAAGACAAGAGTAGCTTTTCTAAATTGTGTTTCAACTTGAATCCTTTTTTAAGTGAAGGGTTTTTTTGGAGAATTTCATGCATGATACTATATTTTCATCATTTTTACCCTTCTTTTTCTTCTCTCCAAGTCTTCCCATGGCCCCCTCATTGCCTCACAAACCCATGACCACTTTTTAATTATTACAAATATATAAATATGATCTATCTATCATTTATTGATTGTCTATCTAATCTTTTTCTCTATATATCTGTGTGTATATTGGGTGAATGGGAGTGTGTATAGGGGGAGATCTGCTGAGTCTGTTTAACATTGCTCATATATACATGTATTTAGGGCTGACCACTTGGGATTGGATAACCTATCAGGGAGCTCATCCTAGGAGAAAACTGATTCTTCTCTCACCAGCCATTGATTTCCCATAGCTCTTCATGCAGGGATGTAAAACTTCTCTGTCTGTGTTGGCATGGCAATTGGTCTTCATTGTGCAGATCTTAGGCAATCATATTGTTGAAATTTCGTGGGTGCAGCTTCCCTGTTATGTCAAGAAGACATTCAGGTTTAGATGTCCTGGTCCTCGGGTACTTAATCTTTACACACACACACACACACACACACACACATACACACACACACACACCCCTTTAATTTTCCCTGAGTACCCACGTCCTACCCAACTATAAAGTTTATAAGCCATAACAATGACTGGTGTAGCAAGATATCCCCAATGCTGCAGTAGTGGCTCTTCTGTCTTGGGTGTAACCAATAGCTGTCTAATTGGATTTAAAGCCTGATACTGTAAACCTATGCAGATACTAATGGCTGGAGGGGTTATAGACCCTAGAGGAGAACCTACTGCTGCCACTTTCCTAAACCAATACAGTGTGTAATCCATAAACCCGTGGTAAGTGTAGCTGTTACTCCTCATCAAAGAAACTTTTTGGAACAGATGGAGACTATTACAGAGATCCACCACAACTGGTCAAATGCAGATAATAGTGACTGTGGGGTGCCCAACCCGAGCTGATAAATCTATCATGTTTGTTCTAAAATACACACTCATCATGCTCTGTTCTTGGTTGAAATCCATTGATATTTTGTTCTAGATTTATTTTACTGTGTTCTCCAGGGTCCTTCTTGATCTTGTCTTTGCTCAGTTCTTTTTAGTATTCTTTTTAATATGTTCTCATGTTTTTTAGTTTCTTCAATTTAGATAGACTTTTCCTAATGTATATAATTGTGAAAGAGCTCTTTTAAAGGAAGATTTTCAAATTTGTTCAGCAAAAAGGGATATTTTAAAATACTAAATCTTTGACTTAGCAAGATGGCTCAGGCCATAAGGACACCTTCCACCAAGCAAGAGAAGACTTTACTGATTTACTGATTTGATGCTTCAAAATATGAAATGCTCCCCAAAATTGAACTTTTGTGGGTGTTGACATGATGTTACACATTAAAAAAAATCAAGTGACAAGTTAGTGGCAAAACAGGATATGGATATTCCCTCTAGATTATGTGTGTGTGAAATGAAAATGAAGTTTGCATTGAGTCTTGATTCTGTCCTCAGGATATCTTAGTAGTATATATAAGCCTCCCCAAATCTGAAAGCATTTGAAATCTGCAACACCTCTGAAATTCTGTACATACATATCCAGTAGGAGGCACTGAACCTGTCTACTGTGAGACTTCATGCTTAGTGTTTTATATAAAATGGAGTTTTATTGTGTTTTTTCACACTGTAGTATTTTATTTTCTTTTAATATCAGTTATAAATGAATATATTCCTGTGACCAAACTACACTGGTTATGTCATTTGTTAAGGAAAGAAACCATAGTGAGTATCTACAAATGTAGAAACATCTGGGAACAAAACAAAAAAAACTACCTTGTTAGATAATTTCCTAAAATCCTGATATGTAAACTATCATTAAATAATTACTTAATTAACCAAATACTACTGTCTAAGAAGTATTACATTGCAGTACCCAGTAAAGTTGATTTATATGCACTCTGCTAAAATTAGAGTTTTTAGTTAATACCCAAGAGCTCTTCATCAGCAGTAAAGTGCCCAACACCCTTACATTTGCTTCTGTTTATATGTTCTGGCTGCCCCTGAGATGACTGAACCTCAGACCTATTCTACCTATAAACTTGAGAGTTCTCTCCCTGATCCTCTAATTAAGAAAATAGTATTATGTGAGCCTGACCTTTGGTTTGTTGTCTGTCCCTGCTGTCTTTCAGGGAGATGGTTAGATGTAGCTTATTTTCCAAGTACTTGGTTTAGCCAAAGGAGAATAGTTCACATTTTCATTTAGCCATATAATTTAGGGATGTAATGAGCCATTTTTATAATTTATCAGAGGATACCTTGTTGTCATTACTGCCCCCCATTCTCTCCCCCCACCACATATACCAATTTATCTTTTTCCTTATAGCAAAACCCTCTCATGGAATAACTTGCCTGCAATTGCTATAGATTTTCTCTTGGAACTTAACCTGTTTGCCCATTCTTTAAGGTCAAGCTAGATTCTAAATTGGAAAATTTGACTGTCATTTAAGTAAGTGATTGTATAGAAACTCTTTAAAGTTATATGTGAGTTTAATTTAGGTCCATCAGTAAAATCTGAACATTGAAAAACTGGGAGATTCAAAGGAGAAAAATAAAGTATTTCAACTCTAAAATATTAAGAGATGTGGGTTTTTTTATACAAAGAGGCCAAATTCTTTACGATCATGAATATGCTAAATAATGTTTTCTTTGCCTCAGAATATTTCTGGAAAAAGACAGTAGTTTAAACTTAGCCATTGTGGTTGGGGTTATAGAGTGATTTGAAGCTAGAACAGGAGAATTTTTGTGGATACCATTTATTTCAATTGATCAATGCAAAGAGTCTGTGTTTAGCTTTGGTTTGGAATCTGAGAGAAGCACAAAATCTCTCCTGAGCAGGCCAGTACCTTCTTTATTATTGTAAAGCAACCTTACAGGTCTGTGTGTGTGTGTGTGTGTGTGTGTGTGTGTTGCGGGGTGACACAATCTAAGAGCTTGCTTTGCTTGACAACTGTGTGTGCACTTCAGCGAGCAGCAAGAAGAGGACCTTGCCATTTTTGTGGGTAGCAGGAAGCGTGTGAGTTCAGTTCAGTTCTTTATAGCCCTTCACTACTGTTTACAGAGTGTCTTATGGTTTTAGCAAAAGTTAAATCTCCTAGTCAACTTACTTTCTAACTTCTCATTTTATTTTAGTAAATTTAAGGAAAATAATTCACATTGCCCAAGAGTTTCTTACAAAATAATTAGTTCACAGTTGCTTTTAAATCAAGAAGCCATTTCCAGAGCTGCACCCTCAGGGTGGTTATGGCTGCTCTGCCTGCTGAGGTAGGAAATTAGTTTTGAGGATTTTTAATTCTTTGAATTCTGTTGCTTCTTCTGAACCATCTAGTGACCTTCATCAATAATATATCTAATAAAACAATTTTTAAGTAGGGAGCTAGAATGAATTAAGTGTATGGTGTGGGGGAAACACCTTCACATCACTTTAGACTACCTTCCCAACTGAGATTCCAGCATTCTCCCTCTCTGTTCTGTATATTACAGCCTGGACTGTCCTTTCTTTTCCTCTGAACTCTGTTTGACTGTCTCTATACATGTTGTGGGATTCCTCAATTCTCCTTATTTAAGTACAGTGTGCTCTTCACTGAATCATTCATACCTTTGTGTCTACCACAGCCCAGTATCACATTGCTGCATCTTTTATTCTTGTTCTACTTAACCACTCCTATTAAACTGATGCTTATGTGCTACATTTACGCTGTATCTTATTTAGGTCTTTGTTATGTTAAAACTTTGTAAATTTTGATTTATTGGCTAAATTCTAATTTCTATGAATGCAGGGATTTTTTCACAGTTTTCACATGCTCTCCAAATTTAAGCAATAATATATTAGAAGTACATTGTTTATTGCTGACTTAATTTTAGGAAAATTGATGGAAGGTTTCCATTGTATTAAGTATTTTGGAATAAAAATATTTCATTAGTTTGAGTTCCCTTGAGATTAAATTTTGACAATAAAAGAGATGCTAATTGTTGAATAATGGAGATCTGTGGTCATTCTTTTGTTGAATTCCATTAGAGGATGCTCAGAAGTTACCTGTGTCCTATGAATAGGAGTAAAAATATCCCCAACATATGACACCAGAAGGCTTTAAATAATTGTGGCTTATGACCTTTGCCAAACTCTGAAGAGTAATTTGCATGTAAATATTAAGTGATAATTCAACTTTAAATGATTGAAAAATTATAAAGTAATATATTGAAGGTTGTTGCTAATCTGCAACATTTAAATAATAGTACAGTATTACTGGTTTTGCTATTTGAACTATGTGTCTCTGAGTTTAAAAAGAAAAGGAACAGTTGGTTCCTGTACACAGTTTCAGCAGTCATTAGATACAAATGATAAAGCATAATAATATATTATATACAGGTAAAACTTAAATCTTATGCCTGTATATAAAAGCTGTATAACTTTGGGCATGTTACTTAACCCATCTGAACCATGGATTTTTCTTATAAAATTGTAAAGAGTTATGTCTTAAAATTTAGGGTGAGAACATCTGTCTTGGCTATTTTTAATGTCACCTTGACACAAAGTAGAATCATTTTAGAAGAGAGAAGCTGAATTTTCTTATGGGTAGGGGTCTCTATTATTGTGAAGAGACACCAAGACTGAGGCAACTATTAAAATAGAAAGCATTTGATTGGGATCTGCTTACAGTTTCAGAAGTTTAGTCTATTATCACCATGGCAATGAGCATGCAGGCAGGCCACAGGAGCAGAAGCTGAGAGCTACATCCTGATCAGTAGGCAGAGGGGGGGAGAGGAGAGAGAGAGAGAGAGAGAGAGAGAGAGAGAGAGA
>LOJH01029068.1:798-11395 GCA_001685095.1 Ellobius talpinus | reverse complement strand
TTATTAAAATACAAGTGACAAATCTTTACAAAGTACAAAACCATTGTTCCACAGTAGGCCTCCCATGGGCATCAACAAAGCATGGCAGAACTGAACTCCTCCCTTTACATCAGGACTGGGTGAGGCAACCCAGCATGGGGAATAGGTTCCTAAAGCCGGGGCAGGCCTTGATCCCATTGCTAGGAGATGCACAAAAAGATCAAGCTACACAACTGTCACACAATGCAGATGGCCTAGGTTGGTCCTATGTAGGCCCCTTAGCTATTGTCAGTCCACAGTCTGGTAGCTCCCACAAGCCCCAGTCAGTCATCTCAGTAGGTTCCCTGGTCATGAATCTGACCCTCCTGGCTCATACATTCCTTCCTCCCACTCTTCAACAGGACTCCCAGAGCTCAGTCCAGTGCTTGACTGCTTCCATCAGTTACTGGTTGAAGCCTCTCTGATGACAATTAGGGTAGTCACCAATCTGATTACAGGAGGTGATCAGTTCAGGCACCTCTCCACTATTGCTAGGAGTCTTAGCTGGGGTTATCCTTGTAGATTTCCTGGGAGTTTCCCTGGCATCAGGTTTCTCCCTAACCCTGAAATGGTCCCCCCATCAAGACATCTCTTTTATTGCTCTCTTCCTCTGTCCCACCCCAACCTACCCAACTAGATCCCTCATGTCTTCCCCTCCACTTTTCCCTCACCCCCAGTTTAGCCAGGAGATCTGTTTTATTTCCCTTTACCAAGGGAAATGCATGTGCCCTTCCTTGGGCCCTCCTTTTTACATTGCATCTCCAGTGCTGTTAATTGTTATCCTTCACTTTACAGCTAATATCCACTTATGAGTAAGTACATACCATGTTTGTCTTCCTGGGTCTAGGTTGACTCATTCAGGATGACTTTTTTCTAGTTCTATTCATTTGCATTCAAATTTTCTGATGTCATTGTTTTTGATAGTTGAGTAATACTCCTTTGTTTAAATGTGCCACATTTTATTTACTCATTCTTTGGTTAAGGGGCATCTAGGTTGTTTCCAGGTTCTGGATATTATGAATAATACTACTATGAATGTACTTGAGAAGGTAAACTTTTATATATGAAAAATATCACAATAAATAACAAATCTAAAATTTTCTACATGGAAAACAATCAATCAGCTCTACTTTCAATCCTTAGCACACATATCCACTCATCAACAGTTTTTTATTAAATCATATCTGGAAGTTGAGGGCAGAAATGGGTACAAGGAATTAATATTCACCTTTGATCACCAACTCATTCTAGCAAGAGGGGTATGTCAGCCAGCAACAGCCAGGATATCATTCTTCTTGTTTCTTGTCCTTAACGAGTGCCTCACTCAACTCTGTGCCTTCTAAACTTTAAATTGTTCCCCAAGATTTTCTATCTCAAAGTCATTAACAAAAACACTTTAATCTTACTAACAATTCTAAACTCTTTCTAAGGGTGGTGGTTGAATCATTAATCTGCTCCAGCAGTAATACTCGGAAAAAAATCAGTCACTATTATTAAAAGTACCAGTAACACTGGCCAGTGAGGGGCTAGAAACCCCCTGAAAGTTTTCAACATCTCATAGATTATGAGGGATGTGGTGACCATGAAGGCAGCAATTAGAACTATGCTCAACAATAGCATGAGGTCCTCAGAACACATAGTCCTTGGGACTTTGCCTCTCTAAGGCTAACTCAAGACTGGTTTTGCCAAATTCCCAGCCATATTCTACGACTTCCAGTGTTTCCTGTTGGTACTTTCACATGACTCCCATCAAGTACTGATAGAGACAATTGGAAAGGAGGTTTTCCAGGGTTAGGTAGCAACCTGGTATAGGGGAACCTCCCAGGAGTCCACAGGATGACCCCAGCTAAGACTCTTAGAAATGGTGGATGTGTAGCCTGGAATGGCTATCTCCTGTGACCATGAAGGACTTCCAGTGGAGGAATTAGATTACCAACACAGCCACATAACCTTTGACCTACAAGTCTGTCTTGCCTATGGGAAGTGCAGGGTGGTGATGGTGGGGCTAATAGAGGAGTGGAGATTGTGGGTCTAGTCTAGCCTCTTACTTCTTTTTAAAACTTTCGCAGAAAATATTTTGCTTTGTTTTAAGAAAATCGCTTCGACATTTCTTTTTAGTTAATTTGAAATCTGTGTGGCATCCATTGTAAAGAGCCATCCACTACTGCTCAGAGAAACTTTCTTTGAACTGTGGAAAATGGGGTCTAAGACATACTCAGACCAGTTCTCCATAGATGCTTGTATCTAGGATGCCAAGAAACTGGTGTGCTTTTTATGTCCACAGTGCACCACTGCCCAGAGCCAGAAGAATAGTTGATTTTCTCAGCCTTCGCTTCACACTCAAGTTATCCCTATTTTGAACTCAAACCTTCTGCTCTTTGCCCTCTGAGAAGAAATGAAGACATCTAATGCTTCTTCTGGTACCAATACTTTTAGAAACATTCCCCCTTACTCTCATTAACATTAAAAATAGCTACTTAAATATATGTCTTTAATAGCAATTAATGTAAAGAGCTTGTGAGTTTGCGAGTGAGCAGGGAGGAGTATATGGGAGAGTTTGGAGAATGTAAAGAGAAGGAAGAAATGATGTAACTATATTTTAACCTAAAAAAGGATATAATTTAAAAATTATAAGTGTATTTTATTTAAAATTTATAGAACACTTAAAAATGTCTTGTGGAAATGCACCCTGAAACCAAGTATAATGATGTACACCATTATTCCCAGTAGGTAACTCTGAGTTTGACACTAGCCTGGTCTACACAGTGAGTTCCTGGCCAACTAAGGTTCCATAGTGAGACCTAGTACCAAAAATAAAATAAAACACACTAGTCTTTGAGATAAGAAGAGATCAGGGCTTATAGGCAATGGAAATTAGTTTTAACAAAGATAAGAGTCAATAAGATTCTCCTGGCCTCTTTCTTTGTATTCTCCAAGAGCACATTCTCTTATCATTTCCAAGTTAATGATAATTAATGTCAATCATTGCTCACAGGACCAGTGCCAAAGTCCACTCAACATCCCACTGCCTTGTCTTTCAAGGTACAAACTGCTCAGGACTGAAACTAAGTGCTGCAACAACCTCTGGTGAATGAATGGATGGAGCACCCACAAAGACAGGGCTGTTAAGCAGGTGCAGGCAAAGATCTGAGATGGCCTGAGGGATGCATGCCCTAGGGACCAGCTGTTGCATAATTAAATATTCCTCTAGCTTTTCCTCTTGTGTATTTGTTTGTTGTGTCATCACATTTCTCCATGTTTTTTCCACTTTTTTTGGGAGGGGGCTTATAATCTAATTGCATTTTTTAAATTTAAGTTATTTTTTGTTTAATTTTTTTATTTCTATTGAGCTCTACATTTTCCCCTGCTTTCCTCCCTGCCTCTCCCCTTCCCCTTCAGTCCTCCCCCAAGGTCCCCATGCTCCCAATTTACTCAGGAGATTTTTGTCTTTTTCTACTTCCCATGTAGATTAGATCTATGTATGTCTGTCTCTCTTAGGGTCCTCATTGTTGTCTAAATTCTCTGGGGTTGAGATTTGCAGGCTGCTTTTCTTTGCTTTATGTTTAAAACCCACTTATGAGTGAGTACATGTGATAATTTNCCCATGTAGATTAGATCTATGTATGTCTGTCTCTCTTAGGGTCCTCATTGTTGTCTAAATTCTCTGGGGTTGAGATTTGCAGGCTGCTTTTCTTTGCTTTATGTTTAAAACCCACTTATGAGTGAGTACATGTGATAATTTTCCACGTTTTAAAACCCATCCAGAAGTTGGAATTTAAGGTGACTCACATGCATTGCCACTTTTGTTGTTGCTGCCTGAGTTGTTTGCTGCTGTTTGAATGTGGTTTGAATGTGCGCATGCTCTCCAGAACCTCTATGTTGGAAACTTAGTTCTCAGTGTGAATATATTGTGAAGTAATGGAACTCTAAAGAGATGTGAGTAATTTAATTACTAGGGGTATGGTCCTCTGAAGAGACTGGCACTTATAATATGTAGTGAATTAGGAGTTCTCATCAGAGAGAATTGTAGAAGGACAGGCTCACCCTTGAGTTTGTTATCCAGGGCATCCTTTCTCATTATGTGTTCACTCTTCCATGTTCTCCCACCAAGATGCCACCTGACTTGAAGCCCTTACTGAAGGACAAAGATATGAGGCCACTGGGTCTTAGGCTTTGAACCTCCAAACTGTGAACTCATAAACCTTTTTTCTTATGTTTTTGTTTGTGAACCTAGGCTTTAACAGCTGAGTCATATACATACACATTATGCAACCTAAGGTATTTTGATATAGCAACACTTCATTTATTAAGTAAAACTCTTGCTGTTTTCCTGGACATTTGAAATATCCTTTTGTTTCCTTCTGTTTTAGTTCCTTTTGTTGTAAGTTTACACTCCACACTGTTTACAGGCTTACCCTAAACTAAAAACTGTCAAAGTCTATTTCATACTCGGAACTATTAAATAGTGCCACATCATATAGAACATAATGGGAGGCCCCATAGGCTTGTAATTTAATTTGGAATTTTCCTCCAATTTCTAAAGTCCTTCACTAGGACACAGTCTATAAAACTAGGAATTATGTTTGCTGTTTTTAATTACAATTATATTTCCCAACCCAATTCTTTGTTTTGTAGAACACTAGATTGCCCCCCTTTCTGAAAACTTAATTCTTGACTTCTTGACTTTCTGACAGAATTATCCTCTTCACAAAGGCCCATCAAAGTGTGCTCCCTTCAAAAAATTTTCCTCTATTCTTTCTCCTCCAGGTCCTCCTCTTCTTTGCTCATACTTCTTTCTAGTTTTTTTGTTATATTAATCAGACTGAGTGACAATTATTTTAATATATACATTCATTCTATTGGTTTTGTTTCTGTAGAGAGCCCTGTCCAATAGGGTGGTTAAATGATTGAATCAGCTTATACTATATTAATAACAACATTTGTCTCCCACCGAGAGGACCGAAGATCTGGTGGTTGCTGGTCATTTGTGGATGGGTGCTTCAGCAGTTGCTGGGCGCTTCAGGAGTGGAAGTAGTCCTACATTAGCTGTGTCTCACCGAGGCTGATATCTCTGTAGTTATGCATTCCACAAGGCTTGGAGTCTCAATAGTTCCACGCTGGTGCTGAAAATCTGGAAGGTTCCTGGAGAGCCTCCGGTTCTCAGTCAAGGAAGGAAGCTTGCAAATGTTGACTCTGATAGCAGTGAGGGAATCAGCGGCAGCGGGAGCAACTGGGTAAATCGACTAATCTGCAAAAGGGAAGGTCCTGTGAGCAAAGGGCGAATAACCCTTCTTCTGTCAGGGCCCTTATACCAGCAGGTTCCGCCCATGCTGGGAGAGGCTCTTCCCACATTAATTAAGGCAACCAGGACAATTCTTCGGTTGAGGCTCCCTTCTCAGATGATTCTAGTTTGTGGTAAATTGACATTAAAACCACTCACCACAAGGACCAATGTGGGCTCCTTGCCCTTGGCAATCTTAAGCTCCTCTGTCCATCACCGTGTTTTCCCACCACTGAAATCCACTTACTTTTAGTCTATGCGTTCATTCAACAGCTTCTTACTGCAGTTGCCCACCAAGGCCTCTAATGGTTCTTATTGAATTCTTTCCTATTTATGGTAGTTAAGGCGATGTTGATAAACATTTGGACTTCTTGTGATTCCGTTTTCAGGGAGTTTCTCTGAACAACGTGGAAGGAGCAACCGCAGTACCATAGAGTACATACAGTATATTGTCTCCAAGGTTCACCTCATGTTCGATTCAATCCATATCCCAAAATGAGACTCAGTACTTTAGAAAATCTATTCATACAGCAGAAAACTCTTTTTAATCTTATAAACAATATAGAGGAAGACAATAGTAATTAATAAAAATGTAATCTCTGAGGGAAAGAAACTGATTAACAAGCCCAGTTATCCAGATGTCCCTTTTTCTTTGATCATCATAACTAGCTTCATGATTTTTGAAGTTTTATTTATTTTTAGTTTATGTGGAAGGATGTTTTGCCTGTATATATGTCTGTGCATCATGAGTATACCTGCAGTGGGATGATGTGAGAAAACAGTGTTGGGTCTCCAGGAACTGGAGTTGCAGATGGTTGTGAGACCTTGTCATGTGGGCGCTGGGAAGAGCAGCCAGTGTTCTCAACAGCTCAGTGATTTTTCCATCCCCCCATTGCTTTCCTTTCTCCTCAAACAAGAGAAAATAAGATTGACAGTGAGAGTTACAATGTACAAGATTTTGTTGCTATATTTCTGAGTTGTAACTAAATAAAAGGTGGAGTAATTCCACATCAATGTCTCTCCAAATAAATCTGGGGATTTCCTGTGAGCTTTGTTCCCAGGAAGTTAGCGCCATATCTCATTGTAGAAGTATTTCTATGTGTAATTAATTTATATAACATAAAAGAAGCAGGCTCTAGATGAGAGAAACAATAATCTTCCACTCGAACTTATTCAGCCACAAACCAAGGGCATACTTTGTATTTTGTTCTTGTTTTCATGATCTCAGGATGTATCTTATTTGTGGCTTACTTGGGCTATTTTCAGTGCCCAGGGAGACATGATGTACACTGTAGAATAATGCAATAAAATAATTGAACATTTTCCCTTGTCTGGCATATTTATACTTATGTGCTCAGTCACATTAAAGGGGTTGGGACTGCAGCAGCCTCAGCTGTAAGTTATTATGCTGATGGAACTGGCCAGCCTGGGTGCTCTTTCACTGAGAAGCAGGCTGGGTGTTCCAGAGGATGGATTGCTCTAGAGGCAGTGTAGCTCATGGAGAGAAAGTCGGCTTTGTTTAAAAGGAAAAAAAAAGTCTGTGGAAAAAAACAAAATAACATCTAATCCTTTGCCAGCAGAAGTTTTTTTTAGGGAAGTTCCAAATTAGTGACAGACCCAGGTCCGTCTTCTAAATCCAAAATGGGGAAGCAATACAGCTGCAGTCACTTTAGGATTCCAGAAATCCAGCTGCAGTTGCTAGAAGAATCTCAGTGAAATAAATCGAGATGGTTGCTCTCTTTGTTCTGACCTCCGACGTGAGAAAAGTGACTTAAAACTTGTCATTTCCCACCAGAAAATCCAGTTAAGAAAACAAAATAGCTTCAGAATCAAGATGAAGCAAATGCAATATAATTTGAGAGTCAGGATTTGGAATTAGGAGCCTCATAGCAGAGGATTTTCACAACTATGCTGGAAAGTTGGAATACACCATAATCAGAAAAAGGTCTCCATCCATTTCAAAAGGAACTGGAACAGCTCCTCTATTCACCTTGCAGTAAATCTGGAAAGCAACCCTGAAGCACAGACATGCTTCATTATATTTGTCCAAGGCAAGCAGGGTTGGTGATGACTGAGGAGTTTTCACTGAGAGTGCAGTCCTGAGTTGGTTTGGGGAGGAGAGTTAAAGACCAAAACGTGAACTTGCCAACATGTAAGTTGTGATGTTCTTACACCCAAAGACTGAGGTAAGCTGAGTGTCGGGCAAGCAGGTGGGAGGGCATCTAAGGCAGAAAGATCCTGAGTTTGAGGCCAGCCTGGGCTGCGTACTGAAACTGTCTTAAAGAAAAAGACCGGTAAGTTCAATTTCTGAATTCTAATTCTCTTTACTTCTCAGGAGTATTTTGAAAATGTACTTGGATTCCTAAAATTTGTTTTCATTCCTGGAGAAACAAGACTATTACCTCATTTAGTGCAAATAGGATATGTTGACACATTTGCAAAAATGTATCTACGCAGAGATTTCTGGATCTGTGATAAGCTATCACATGAACAGTATTGTCAAATGGATAATTTCCTCATTACTTTCAGTGACTTAGAAAGAACTTGCAGGTATCATCAGGGATAATTGTGACATAGTCTCCGCCATTTGGCACCTGAACAGAAAACATTCTTCAGCCTCACAGCAGCCATTGTGTCATTTGCTTCATTTCGTAGGTGACGAAATTATGATGCCAGGAGGTTGAATAATCTGCCGAAGTTAGACAGCTAGCAGGTGGAAACTTCAAACTGGAGGCAGCCTGTGTTCTACCCCAGTGCTCAAAGACCGTGCACCCGAATAGGTGGAGGAAATGAAATTTGTGTTCATGGCCTGTGTCCTCATGAAAGACAAGGAAAGAAAAAAGAGAAGGCAGTGGAAAAGGGTATGCAAGAGCAAGTGAGCTTCAGAGTACAGTTGTGCATTTCACAGACTGTCTCTCTTACTCTGCAAAGATTTAAAAAGTCACAGCATTAACATCTTTTTTAACTTACTTTTTTAAATTTAAAGACATTTTTTCATTTTACATACCAATGCCAGTTCCCTCTCCCTCCTCCTGCTTCCCCCACCTTCCCCCACCCCATTCCCATCTACTTCTCAGAGAGGGTAAGGCCTCCCATGAGAAGTCAACAAATATACAATCATGCCAGTGGTCTTTTAAAAAAAATTCCTTAAATTAACACAATAGACTTTAGAACTTCTGTTCAAGGGTGTGTCTGTGTGAATTATGTAGGGAGTATGGGTTGTAGCTTCTAAGTGCTATTATGAATAGAGCTAATAAAGTGATCTTAATGAATTGTGTCTTAATTATGTGAATTTATAGTAAAGACAAAAAGTGGTATATATTCTAATTCAAATAAGATGCCCTTTATAATGAAATAATGTCTTTCTTGAGGTAGGTTTAGAAGAGTAATTTGATCTGTGAATGATTTATCATATTCAAAGATCACATTCAGGGAATTTTCTAAAGCCAACTATAACTTTAGTTTGCATAGCATTTCAATCTTGGTGCATCCATATTTTTATTTTGGAAAATTTAATTGCATTTTATTTGATTTTTTTCAGATGATTTATTTTGATTATATTTTTCCCATCTCCCAACTTCTTCATATTCTTCATACCTCCCTACCTATTCAGCTTAATGTTTTTTCTTTCTCTAAACAACAACAAAAAAGCAAAAAAAATCAAAATAAACAAATAAAAACAAATAGGACAAAAATGCCACCAAACAAATAAAAATCTCAGAGGTCCTTTTGTGTTGATTAACTGTTCCTGGCATGGGTCTTCCCTGGAGTGTGATTAATATCTACTGATGCTCCATTGGAGAATGCTGATTTCCCTTTCTCCAGCAGGTATCAATTGCAAATAGTGTCTTGGGTAGGGGTGGGACATTGTGTCCAATTTCTGTTCTCAATGATGAGATTTTCATCTGGTTTGAATATGTGTGGGTCTTGTGTGTGTTGTCAATCTTTGTGAGTTCACACATGTATCCCTCCTGTTAAGTCTGAAAAACGCTATCCTTGGAGTCACCTTTAGCTCTTCCAATTTTTCTGATTCTTTTTCTGCATAGACCTTTGAGCCTTGAAGAGCTTAATAAAAACATCCTATTTATGAATGAGTTCTCCAAAGTCTCTCATTCTTTGTATATTGTCCAGTTATTGGTTTATGTTTTAATTACAATCTACTGTAGGAAGAAATTTCTCTAATGAAAATTGAGTGATGTTCTGACCTATATGTCGAAGACCAGCCTTGACAAAATTCATACCTTCCAGGGTAGAAGTGTGGGAATTAGAATTATTAAGAAAAAGGAGCAGTGATATGAGAGAAATAAGACGCAGAAACACAGTACAGCGCTGGGAGAGAAATTCAGAGAATACTGAATCCATCCACAGTTTATTTTCCACATGCTTATATACTTCATTTCCAAAAGGAGAGGGGGGAGGCAACAGACTTCATTATCATGATATAAGGAATAGACTTGAATTCTCCGACCCTTGGTTGAGGTGGGGCAGATTCACCTCTATAGCCAAAATACTAATTAACCACACCCTATGTCAAAATCTCTTGTTTGTGTCCACATCTGTTGTCAACAACTTTGAAAGGGCAAAAATCAGCTCAAACTCCCTGACCTCCAGTCAAGGTGGAACAGGCTCACATCTGTGGGCCCTCACACCTATAGGTACAGCAATTTGACATTTATTTCTTATGCCAATAGGAGTCATTTAATTATGTTTAGTACATTAATAATACAAGTTTTTCTCATAGAGTCCATGGCCTATCTAGTCTCAGGTTCTTGGATACTTTGTTAGTGTTAGGTACGGGTTGTATCTCATGGATAAGCCTTAAACCCATTTGAAAAAAAGTGATTGGTTGCTTCCATAACATTTATGCCACTACTGTACTAGTATGTCTTGCAGGCAGGTCTATGTTCCACATAACAGGGGTTATAGCTGGGTGAAACTGATGATTACCTTCTTTTGAAGATGGATGCTGAAAAGTAATTCCACAGTAGCTCAGAATTGAGTAAAATAAAGGGTTATTTATTTAGGGGTAGACTCACAGATCACAGTAGTCTGCTCAAATAGGGAACAGCAACCAAATCCTGTAGCTGCAAGAGAGGGCAACGGCACACTTAAATTGCCATTTTATAGTATACGGGGCCTCACCCAAGTGGGTGGGTAACTTAAAGGCTACTGGCTGAAGGATTTCCTGCAGCACCTCCCCCTTTTTGTTTAAAGAAAGTTCTAAGCCTACTACAAAACTGTATGCAATAAGAACAAATATCAGGTATAAAAATTAAAATTACAACCAGCATAAACAAT
>LOJH01029067.1:3458-17549 GCA_001685095.1 Ellobius talpinus | reverse complement strand
CAGGACTACATAGTGACTACACAGGACTACACAGTGACTACACAGGACTACATACTGAGTACACAGTGATTACACAGGACTACACAGTGAGTACAGGTGACTACACAGTGACTACACAGGACTACACAGTGACTACACAGGACTACACACTGAGTACACAGTGACTACACAGTGATTACACAGGACTACACAGGACTACACAGGACTACAGAGGTCAAGAGACTACATGGTCTTTTTGTTTGCTTTCTTGTTTTGAGATCGTGTTTCTGTGTGTAGCCCTGGCTGTCCTAGAACTCTGCAGACCTGGAACTCAGAGATCCACCTGCCTCTTTCTCCTAAGTGCTAGGATTAAAGGCATGCGCCACCACACCTGGTAGAAGTTCAGTCTTAGAGAGAGAGAGAAAGAGAGAGACAGAGAGAGAGAGACAGAGAGAGAGACAGAGAGACTTTGAAAACGGAGGAGGCCGATGGAGGGAAGGAGAGATTTAGACTATCATATAGGGCTGGCAACATAGCTCAATGGTAGCTTACTTGACAGACATGGAGAAGGCACAGGGTTTGCTCCCTAGAACTAAAAAAGAAGTAAGTAAAATGGAAATAAATCTTATCCAAGGACACTCTCAACATGTCTGTGTAAGAGCGGCTGGCATTTCAGGTTTTATCTGTTCAACTCCACCTGGCTTCTGCCAGCATCCACACTCCACACACTCTGAAAGGAACTCAAGGCAACACTGATGGGAATCTGAATGACACCCTATGCCCTTTAAGCTCGCTCTTCAGCTTCAAGGAACTCCCTCTCCACTCTTACCTCTATTGCCACCAAATCCACGAGCTCCCACCCACCTTCATTTCCTTCCTTATTCAACGTGGTCTTGTTCACCACCAAGTCAGCCTCTCACCTGTACGCTCAACTCTTATTTTCCCGTTTCCCTCAATTGTACCAGATTAGCAAAATCGCAGACCATCAAATTCATCTATCTTTCCTGTTCCTATGACTAAAAATGGCTCACTGTAACAGATCGATGCCATGAGTAAAACACCCTCCAGCCTCAACTGAGGCACCAGAGCAACACGTTCATTCATTGCTTCAAAATAATCCGAACTTCAAGACTTTAACTCTTCAAATTTCCTAACACTATCATCATTTTTCTTTCCTTTGAATGAACAATTTGTTCCTGTACTTCAGAGAAAGTTGACATCTGAACAAAAGCACTGAGTTCTTTACCCCATCTACTCAGCTAACTCACCCATGGTCTTTAATCCCTCCCTCTAGGCTAGAGTAAGTTGGTTTCACTCCTGTTCAGCAGAAACACTCTACACCCACTCCTGCTTCACTTAGCCTGCAGAGATTAAATCCCAAATCAATCCAGCCATGCACCCACTGCACTAACCAGAGCTGCACTTCTTATCCTGAGCTTCCTGACTTTGAAATGCTGGTATCCTGGGACATTTTCATGATTTTGTGACTGTAACAGGCTGAGAGGTGCTTGGCACACATGAAGTTAAGTAAAGTTCCTGGGAAAAAGTTGTACCTACATTAAACAGTCTAAAAAGCTCACCATCTAACTAGAAAACTAATGACTATGGAAAGTTGATAATCCAGGGCTGAATTATCTTGGGCTATCTTACCCCTCAAAATAGCCACTTATTGTCCACCTCTTAGTGTGACCTAACATCCTTGTGACCATTAGGTAAATACAACACTTAGCTTCCACCAGCCCAAAGGCTTAGAACATCATCAGGGCATGTGAGATCGCCCCACTTCATTACAACCTGCCTAGGGGATATTTCCACTGAGATATTTTAAAAATGTCTTGATTTATGGCTTCTTTTATTTCTATAAAAATTTAATGAGACTATTATCACATTGGAACATGGAATTTGGGGTAACTCTACATTCTTGGGCCAAGGTCACTCATAACTGACTCCAGAGTAAACTACACTCCCCTTAAGATGAGAGCTGTGTTGTGGTTTTATTCCATTGACACTAATTATTAAATATGCATGGAAGTGATTACTTTTTAATAGCTTAAGTCTTTTTTACTCCAAGAATTAGGAGACAAGGAGGGGAAAGACTCCCAGTACAGAGCCAAAGAGAAAATGGTGTTCCAAACCTCTGCACATATAAACAGCAGCTCTGTGAGTTGGCCTGATTAAACACATCAGACTCTCCTGCTGTCTGAAGCACTGTCTAGAACCTGGAACTAACAGGATTCAAGGGAAGACTTCATCTGAGTTGAAACCAGCAGAGAAAAATGAACAAACTCTTCCTTCTATTCGTTCAGAATAAGTATTTAAGATGAATTCCAGCAATGCAGAGCCACTGGTAGTGTCAAGCAAAAGAATCCAACTGGGGGAGCTCCAGAACTGGGGTAGGAGCACCTTAGGGTAGGTGCCTGGGATACGGATGGACAGGTGCCAAAAGAAACGGGGGCTGATTTGCAGGGGCTCCCACTAGAGACCTCAACACAAATGACAGCAATGGATCCGACCTAGCAGAGAGAGCACTCAAAGAGTCCTCATGTCTACATTAATGACTAAAAAATAAATAAAGGGGGAAGAAATAGTTCATACACAATAACGCCAGTTACTGGGAAAGAACTGAATAATGACAAAGGCAATCTTTGCCCTTTCAGAAAGCAGGGCTTATTTTAGCAATGCTAAAAACACTGAGTAAAGGTGAACGGTGCCATGGTGCCAGTATGGCTGTGGCTGTTACTTCACAGACGGTTTAGTAACCATAACGGGGAAATGTGTCTCTACAACAGAGAGTTCTGGCAATCGCTCTCTTAATCAAGGTATCAAACAGCAGCAGAGACTGGAGCTTGGAGCTTAGTGGTAGAGTGTTTGCCTACAACACGTGCATGAGACCCTGTTTCTAACCCCAGTGTCACAAAAACAAACTGCTGCCCCAAACAAATGAGCATCTACAAAGCAAGTTGCAGGACAGCCAGAGCGACATAGTGAGACCCTATCTCTAAACAAAACAAAACAAAAGAAGAATTTGCTGAAAATAGTTTCCTGGAAGCACTTAGAGGAAAAAAAATAAGCACCCACCCATTTGAGTACTGAAATTATGATTAGATATAAGACTGACTTCAATGAATTGTAATATACCCAATTATTCTACAAAACTCTAAATTATCCAGGTAGTGGTGGTGGCACATGCCTTTAATCCTAGCACTCGGAAGACAGAGGCAGGTGGATCTCTGAGTTTGAGGCCAGTCTGGCCTACAGAGCGAGTTCTGGAACAGCTAAGGCTACACAGAGAAGCCTTGTCTCAAAAAAAACCCCTCTAAATTAGCCTGTGAAGACTGACAATTGTGACCACCAGCTAAATCTAGCCTATTGCTTGTTTTCAATGAACAGTTTTTGGTTTTGCAGGGGCAGGATGGGTATGCATGCATGTATGAGTGTGTGGGGGTGGGTGTGCCCATGTAAGCACATGGATAGGTGAAAGAAAGGTGGACTTCCTTCATCACACCCCACTATATACCTTTCATTTTGTTTTGCTTTTCGAGACAGGGTTTCTCTCTTAAATATATGAGTGTTCTGTCTTTCTGGGCATCAGATCCCATTACAGATGGTTATGACATACCATGTGCATGCTGGGAATTGAACTCGGGACCTTGGGGAAAAGCAGTCAATGCTCTTAACCATTGAGCCATCTCTCCAGCCCTCCACTTTATATCTTGAGACAGGACATCTCACTGAACCTGGAACTCACTGTTTCAGCTAGACTAACTGATGGGCAAGGCCTCAGAATCCACCTGTCTCCATGCCCTCCCCCAGGCATGGGCCACCATGTCTAGCTTTTACATGAATGTAAGGTATCTACACTCAGGCCCTTGAGCTGACACAGCGAGCCCTCCACCCGCTGAACCACCTTCTTAGTCCTATGAATAGTTTAACCGAACAGTTATAATCATTCATTTACATATTATCCATTGTTGTTTTAATTATAACAAAACCAAAACATTACAGCAGAGAGAGTATGGCTCACAAAGTCCACAATACTTGCCATTTGGCCTTTACAAGAAAAAAATGGTTGCCCTCTGCTCTAGACAAGCAATCTAAGAATACAATAAAGCCTGTCAGACTCACCTGAGGTGTTGTCTTTTTATACTGGTCACCACCATCTATCACATCCCTCATGATTTTTCCCTTGAGAAATTCATATTCTTCTGGACTCAGATGAATAGACTCTAAGGCTCTACCACAGCTTGAACAATGGCCACTGCAATTGCAACGTTTTATATTAAATAATGTCTTGGAAAATAATTTTTTTCTAAAATTAGTAATTCCAAAGCACAAGGAAACAGAAGTGTAATACAAAAAAATTAAAACTTTTGTGATCATCACATTTTTTTTTCCTTTTTTTGTAAACCTCAAAATATCTATCAGTATGCCAGAAAATCCAGAAAACTCACTAGGCACCTAGATGAAAAAAAAAATTTCTACAAAAATATTTTAGGTATATGTATGTATGCTTTACACTCTTAGAAGAATCACGGGGGGGGGCAGTGGTGGCGCACACCTGTAATCCCAGCACTTGGGAGGCAGAGGGCATCAGCAAGATATTCACACTCACCATTATGGTGACAGAGAGAGATGGCAGAAAGAACTAGGTGAAACTTTTAGTCATTCCTAAAACACAACTAGGTCAGCCTTCTAGGGGCAAAAATCACTAAGGTTTAACATAAGATCACAGTATCAACGGGACAAACATTTAGAGTACTCCAAAAATCTGTCTACATGCCTGTAATCCCAACACACGGAAGGTTAAGGCAGCAGGATTATTGTATGCTTGAAGCCAGCCTGAGCTACAGATCAAGACTCTCAAAACAACAAGACATTTTTCTCCCCTTAGGAACTTTAATTATAAATTCTTGATTATCCTATCCCTAAGATGTTCTTAAACATTTTTTTTAATTATCAGAAGCTTCCCCACCCCAAAGAAGATTTACTTTTAATTATGTATTTGTGTGTGTGTGTGTGTCTGTGTGTGTGTGTGTGCAAGTGAGCACAGGTGCAGGCAGAGGTCAGATGAGAGCAGACGATCCCTTGGAACTAGAATTATAGGCAGTTGTGATCCACCAGATGTGGGTGCTGGGAACGGAGCCAGATCCTATGGAAGAGCAGGAGCAGCTCTTAATCACTGAGCCATCTCCAGACCTTCCTACTTTTTTTTTTCTGGTTTTTTAAGAAAGGATTTCTCTGTGTAACAGTCCTAGCTTTCCTGGAACTTACTTTATAGACCAGGCTGGCCTCGAAGTCACAGAGATCCACTTGCCTCTGCCTCCTATGCGCTGGGTTTGAAGGCGTGCACCACCACCACCCAGCTGAGAGCTTCCTATTTTTAAGCCAATACCAACAGAACTTACTATATCTGAATCAAACAAATTGAAGACAAATAAGGGTCTTTACCTTCTCTGGACTGTAGTGAATTGTCCTTTCCATTGCCTTCCAGGAATGCTACAAAAAAGATTACAAAACCAGATTATCAGAATGTTAAAAATTCCTACTGAGTCTAAAGACAATCACTGTATTTAGACATTCTGTCAGGAAAAGATATGAAAAGTTCAGAATACTTTCTTTGGATGGCTTTCACAACAACTGCTAGGATGTGGTTGAGGTTAAGGACCAGACAGCATTCTACTATATCCTACAGTATACTTTTGGTTCCCTTCCTGACATAACCCTCCTTTTCCTCAAGCCTTGTCTAAGGGTAGGCATGACAGTGCATGCTTTTATTTCTAGCACTGGCGGTCAGAGGCAAGCAGATCTCTGTGAGTTCAAGACCAGCCTGGTCTACACAAAGAGTTCCAGAATAGCCAGGGCTACACAGAAACCATGTTTCAAACTTAACAACAACAACAACAACAACAACAAAATTCAAGTCTAAATCTACCTTCACTAAAAGTATGCAAAAACTAGAGATAATATTTAAATAACACTCATCTCTAACCATCTTCATAAAGCTGCTAGACATGGCGCCTGCTTGGAGTAATTTTTCTATTCTCTTGTGCTGCTGCCTCGTAGACCACTGCCAGGAATGGCATTCCTAATGAGGTTGAGAATGGCATCCTAATAGATACTATGCAGGAAACACACAGAGTTTTAGTGTAATTGGAGCCATCCAAAAATTATTTATTGATTTATTCTCAGTCACCATATCCTTACTTCCTATTGATTCTTGATCCTATTGCCTTCTTTCCTTCACCAATTAATTCAGACCTCACGACCTCTTACCCAAATCTAACATTTGCACTCAAACAAATATCCCTATTTTCAATCTTAATTCCTCCACCGTCAGACCTTCTCCTTGTTTTGATACTTGTTCTTCTAAAACTCTACTCCAAAACCAGCATTCTTGAAAACAGAATAAACCCTAAGCTCTAAGATTTTCTCACTCTCACTCCTCTTCTTTGGATGCTCAATAAATTTGTTAAGATCATCAGACATGATTCCTACCTAAAAGTTCTGCAAACATGATATATAATAAAAAGAGAAAAAAGAAGGAGCAAGCTTTTAGGAAATGGCCAGACATAAATTAACGGTGAAGAAAGGAGAATAAAGATTGAAGCAATAAATAGTTATGCAATTGATAGCATGAGTCAAAGCAAAGAAGAGCTTGGGAGACTAGCCAGACAAGGAAAGATGCAAAATCAAATGGGGGGATGGTTTTTCCATCGAGTACCAGGATTGATCAGGAACTGCCTCATCCACTCTAAGCATCCTAAACGATGAGACCCAGGGATTACAGAATAACTGTAAGCACATTATTTACGTCACGACTTTTGAAAATATGATCATTGGGTAAAGCATTTGCTGAACAAGCAAGACCTGAGTTCGGATCCCTGGAACCCATGTACAAGCCTGGCATGGAGCCTGTACTTGTAACCCCAGTAACATAAGAGTGGAGACAGGTAGATCTCAGACGAAATGCTAAGCTCTAGGTTCAGCTAGAGACTGTCTCAAAAGCAAGGTGGACTTTGATAAAAGATACCCAGAGTCAAACTCTGCTCTTCACACCTGAGTATGCATCCACATACACATGTGCACACCCCCTCATCTAAACCCATTTCTTGCTCTAATTTCTTGTTATAACATAATTATTCATGTTAGATGTCTCAGAAAATAAGATGAATCATAGTTTTAAAAGGAAGAAATCTATTATATAAAAACAAAAGATGCTTTATAATTTCCTCTTATGTGGTGAGTAGAGATTAACACAAATTACTCCTACTACTTTTTTAAGAGAATATTTTGCTTTAAAAGTAGAATAGTTCTTACCTCAAGATGGGTAGAAAGCACAATCTGAATAAAATGAGTCTCGGCAACTAATAAACAATACAAAAAGGGGTCTACTTTTAAAATACAGGTACCAAGAGAAATCACATATGCAAAATCAAAATTACCTTTCAAACCATGTTTTTATACTGTGTGCAAATGACTCTCCAGGATACAGCTGATGATTCCTTAGATACAAAAGAATGTCCAGTAGTTTGTCCGAATAGTGATCATCATTTATGTCTTTGCCAAAATCAAAGAAGGCTTTTAAAGTTTCCAGCAGAGGAATGAGATTATGACCTACCAATTCCTGATACAAACTCCAGGCCACGTTCACATCCTGATGAAGGAGGGCTCCCTGAATACAGTCACTGTAGTTCCTTTTCGAAGGGACCATGACTTTTTTAATGTCTTCTAACAGCAGCAAGGCTTCCCTCCACCTGTCTGAGTGGATCAATCCCCGGATGAGAATGGTGTTAGCCGTAGTTTCTAAACACTTGTACTTGGCTTTCATGATTTCATAGACGTCGATAACTTCTGATGTCTGCTTGTGAGAGACACAGAGATACAAATACTTGACAAGTAAATTATACCCTACGATGCCATTGTTCTTTGCTGCGACCCATGCCAGGAGGGACTTAGCTATATCTACAGAGCTACTGCTGCGCACCATCTGAGAAATGACCCAGTCTTCAAAACTGGCCTTCCCATTGAAATCCTCTTTAAGTTTATCCCACTCTTCGGAATTCAGGGGTTTAGTTGGAAGTTTGACCGTGCTCCTCACATGTGACGGGGCATATTCTCTCTGCTGGGGGTTGGTAGTTAAGTGTGACCTCTTCTTAGCTGCCCCGGCAGCAAAATAATGATCAGAAGAACCTTGCCTATTGCTGTCATTTCCTTTCTTGAGTGTTCTAGCCTTGGCAAGCAGCAAATTCATTGCTTTGTTATTTGGAGGGGGCGTGGTTTTGACAGAAAACCATCGGTGCTGGTTCCTGGTAACCATGAGAAAGAAAAAGACAGGAGAGGTCGCAGGGCCGAGCTCAAAGGAAGAGGTGCTCGTCCAAAGTTTCGGAAAGCTCCGAAAACCTGGCAAATAGAAGGTCATTCTGCAGTGAGTTGAATGAGGCTTAAAAATAAAGCAGCTCCGCTCTGCTATGGAAAATTACGAGATTGGAGGTTGAAGATAGTTGATGCACAATTCTTGAAAGAGAGACTTTGTGTTTCTCCCTTACCAAAAAAGAAAAAAAAATCACGATTGTGCTTTAGGAATGATTTAAAGGAAAGAAAAGCATACGAATTCTCTCCATTAAACAACGATCGGGGATCTTCAACACCAGTAGCAAGTCCTAAACCAGAAGACCGCACGGGAATCCTGTTACATTCCAATTTTTCGAATCTGAGGAAAAAGCACAAGAGGGACCTCGTAGTTTGACTCATGTGCATCACAACGGTCCTGAAGAAGGGCAAGATACCAAGAGAACTAGAACAGGGAAATAAAGTAATAACCTCGATCAGGAACCACCAACCGCAGCCCCATCAGCAAGAAAAAAATCTAGGGTCCCTTGCTCTTTACATTTTCTACAGGCCCTAAAACGCCTCAAAGAAGAGGGGTCAGGGGGACGCAGCACAAACATTACAGGGAAGGAAGTGAGGTCCAGAAAGAACTTAGACTTAACTGTATGGAGGGCCGACGAAAGAAGTTCACTTCATTCAACTCACCACGCCACGCATGCTTAAAGTAGCCATAAATGCGGCGATAACTACAGTACCCACAAGGCACCGCGCTGAATGAGCCGCCAGGGTCTCGGTGGCTCGATTTCAGGCGTTCTATTGAGTCTGACGAAGAAAAAAAAAGAAAGCAAGTTAATTTTGAAGCTTTAGTATCCAAGAGGACTGGAGATGACTGCGGAAGCTTCTATTACATCTTTGGAGATTGTCAAGGCTTCCAGAGCGAGAACGAAATGTGACGAAAGTGCTTTTCCCAAGTCGGAAAAGCCAATGGATTCCTGCATTCTGCGGTGCGCACGCGCCAAAGGCCCGCCTCCAAAAACTCACGCGGACTTCTTATTGGCCTTTAGGATCGGGTTTGGTGAGTTGGGATACTCCCATAAGAAGAATAATTTTTCATCTATTTCACGTCTGCTTTTCGCCCCTGCTAGCGTGATCACCGGGTCCGAATAGATTCGAGCTTTTGCCTCTGGAGCCACGGCTTCCGCCCGTGTCCAAGATGGCGTCCCGGCGTCCTTCTTAACTTCCATCTGCCTCGGTGGCGTCTGACGTCGGAGCTGGTAGTGGGTGGAGCGGTTAACAACCCGCAAATGTAGGGTCCTCTGAGCGGGAGTCAGCCATGGACTGGAAAGACGTGCTCCGTCGGCGCTTAGCGTCGCCCAACACGGATCTAAAGCGTGAGTTCGGGAGGGACAGCCCGCCAGACAGCCCGCCCCAGGCCAAGAGGTGGCGGGTGGCGGAGGGGGTTAATAGGGCGGGGAGGAGGAAAGGCGAGTGACTCCGCGTCTGGTAAACTTGTCTGACAAAAGAGAGTGCGTGGAGTCTGCTTTCAGCGGTCCGCGGAGGGGTGACCCAAACTCCCCTGGTAAATCGAAAAGCGCAACCGTGGCGCTCGTTTTCCACGATCTTAGGCTTATGCGGAATAACTGAGAGCCTTGGTGCCCTTCGATCTTACCAAGACCTATTTATTCATCCTTAGAGCTTACCCCCTCGAACCCTGGTCAGTCTTGACTTACTGGCCCTCCTTGCCCCAGTTTCCCGAGTGCCCGCCGCCTTTTTACTCTCATTTTTCACATACCCCTCAATTTTAAATTTCATCAATTCGTTTTCCATTGTTCGTTCCCCGGCCCTTCACACTTTGCTTGCCCATCAGTCTGGTTAACTCCTGCCAGTTCCACACCAACACCCAGGCAGCTGAAATGGGCTAAAGGAAAACAGGACCTAGAGAGATAGCTCGGCCATCAAAGGCTAGACTGACAACCAAAAAGAAAAACAGAACCATGGTGAGTTCTCACTTAGAATCCATGTCCGCTAAACTAAAATATATTTTAGTCGCATCTGCAGGAAGAGCATTTGGTCTTCCACACTTAATTCCTCTCATCCTCCCAAATCTCCAGTCTGCCCTCCCCATTGCTCACTGTAGTTGGTGTACTTGTTTTCAAATATGTCTCGAAGAGGAATTAGAGGCATTTAAAGGAGAACCTCAACTCCTTTCAGTTACCATTTCTCTCAGATGCTAGGTATTTATCCTTATATCCAACCTTCGCCTTTAACTTGAATTGTCACCTTAAAATGAATTGTCACCAGGTAGTGGTGGTGCACGCCTTTAATCAAAGCTCTTGGGAGGCAGAGGCAGGTGGATCTCTGAGTTCCAGGACAGCCGAGAGGGCTACACAGAAGCCCTGTCTTTAGAAAAAAATTATCTTACCCCTCTTGGAGTCCCTCCAGTCCCTCCTTAGGTTACGTCCCTTCTCATAGATCCACTGGCTTCTCTTCAGTTTGATCCTCTCATACATTAGCAGCTTTTCCTTTTCTTCTCCATCATTTCCCTTATCACTCACAAACGTAATAGCCTGCATGCATGTATGTATACCATGTTTGTGCAGTGTCTGCTGAGTGAAAATGAGGACATGACTTCTCCTAGGTATGGTTGAGGAGACGGTCTTATTGTAGATATGAGGGAGATTTCAGCCAGAGGCATCTGGAAGGCTCCAGACTGAGTATTGTCAGCAGAATAGGCCAGGTCATGAGAGGGGAGAGAGGGAGAGAAGAGAGTTGGACCAAGAGTGCACATGGGCGCCAAGAGCAGAGCCATGGGAGCATCATAGCCAAAATGGATGAGTTCTGTTGGATTGGAAGCCAGAGGAAAGGAAGCCCAGCCCCTTGGCTGGAGACTTTTAGGGTAGGGGCAAGGTGAGAAGTCCCCTAATGAGCCACAGGTACTGGGTAATGCTGAGAGCTGTCCTGAATCAGCTTTGAAATGATAATAGGCACCTCAGTTAGCTATTTGACCCTAAGCTTCTTTGAGACCAAATCCTGCAAAGGCCAGAAGAGGGTGTTGGATCCTCTGGAACAAGAGTTACACTTGGTTGTGAGCTGCCATGTGGGTGCTGGGAAACAAACCCAAGCCCTCTACAAGAGCAGCAAACCTACTGAGTTTTACTACTCTTAAACCTACTGAGTCGTCTCTCCAGCTCCCCACTAATGTTTGCCACACTTCTCTTCACCTTTACTAGGGATGCTACTACTGCACCATGGGTGTATTGCAAATTATCTGGATTGTCTGGATAGTATTAATAGCTCCTCCTTAAGGCTATTGCCATCAGCATAGTAGATCCCATCCGTGTGGCAAATCTCCTTTGCCTACACAAGGATGTGTTCTTAAGGATAGCCCATCACCTATGTCATCAAGCTTTTTTTAATCATTTTCATAAGCAAATAAACATGCTGGTATTTTTCCCAGTTGAGAAACGTTCTCAGGCCAGATACATGCCTGTAGACTCCATCTCTCCAGAGGCAGAAGCAGGAAAACGAATGCAAGTTCAGTGCTAGGCTAGTCTATAAATAGTTCCAGGTCAGCCAGGAATACCAATCACACCCGTCTCCAAAAAAAAAAAGTAAAGGAAAAAAACAAAAACAATTTTCTTGTATGAGTTTCCTGCTTCTGGCTATACCTTAATTTTGTTTCCCTTATAGCAATACTTCATGGCTAAAACTGCTCTTGTCTATTATTCCTGCTTGTGAAGAATCATTAGTGACCTCTTGATTTGCAAGGTTTTGCAATTTTCTCCATAGTACCAAGCCATACTAAAGAAACCATAGGCTTGGTTCAAGGTTAAAGGTTAACATGACAAGTACGAAAACTGCCCTGAAAAGTGAAGTGCTGAAGAATCAGTCCCTGGCGTCATCTCTGGAAGAAAATGAGACACAAAAATGGTTTTGGGAAACTCAGTGGCAGAATTGAAGAACCTGGTGAGGCTGGCCCCGCGGCTCTGAGTGATCAGAGGGGTCTGAAAGTGTGTCAGAGCTTATGCTTTCGGGGGGGAGCTGGCAGAGAGCTGTGATCTAACCTTGGTCACTCTCATCTGGAATCCCACTTCTTGAGAGGCTGAGACACAGGGTTTATCATAAGCTTGAGGCCAGCCTGAGGGACAGAGTGAGACCCTGTTTAAAAAAAATAAGTTTGGGAATCTGGAGGAGCTCGGGGTAGAATGCTTGCATAGTGCGCACACTTCCCTGGGATTGGAGCCTCAGTAAATATTGTCTCCACCGATGTTTACCCTAAATGAGGAAAAATGGCTCTAGGAGAAAGTTGCCTGTCAACAGCAGGCAGGTTGAAGGACAATAGAGCACTGAGTTTTGAGCCTTGGACAGTTTTGTTCCTTGTTTTTTTCTGAAAGAGGACCCGTGGTCATGAGGCCGAAATTGTACAAGATCTGGGGCTGTGCCTGTCTTGCTTCCTCTAGCCACGGTGTCCGGTACGGGACCTGTACAGCAGGTGCTTGGGTGTTTTAGTTCCTGTTTCTGGCACAGAGTTGAAGCAGAGCTCTGTATCGCTTCCTAAGCACTCCACCACTGAGCTGTCATCCTAGTCCTAGCGAACGCTTTTGGTAGGATGAATTGAAACACCTCATGGGTTTTTAAATGAGACCGTGATTTGAAGAGGCAAGCTTCAGTGCTAAATCCAAGTACAGAGAACACACTGATTCTCAGTGCACTGGACAGTCCAGTGACTGAAGGGAGGCTAGATCAGTGGAAAGCTGTATTTCAAGTTAGTACATTCGGTGTCTAAGCACAGTTTTGAAGGCCTATTTGCCACTGCAGATATTTTAACTAGACTTTAATGTATAGGCTGTCCTGAGAAAAATATTTGTTGTTTGTGCTTTTCTTGCCTTAATTTTTCTTCCCTGTGTTGTTACTAGGGAAAAAAAGTGAACAAGAATTAAAAGATGAGGAAATGGATTTATTTACCAAATATTATTCCAAATGGAAAGGAGGTAGCAAAAACACAAGCGAATTCTATAAGACCATTCCCCGGTTTTATTACAGGGTAAGTGATATCTAAGTGGTGTTTCTGCATCTGTAAATGAAATGTAATTTCAAAAATGTAATCCAAAGCGTATATTTTTGTAATAGGGGATTACATTAAACATTTTTATATTTTATTACCCTTGATTTATCACTATGATAAAACACTTTGAATCTACTAAGATCTTGGACCAATAAGTTGGTACAAGAAGGCAGTTATCCCCTTTTCTGAGCTATAGGCTCTTCTAATTTTTATTATAGAGATGAGTAGTGAGTATGCTATTTGGTGATGTAGTCTCAGCAGGCATGCTGACTTTACCCAGATTGTGAAGCTAGTTCTACTTAATTTGATAGTGACGTAAGGTGACTTTTGGAATGTGTTTTTAGTTGCCAGCGGAAGACGAAGTCTTACTACAGAAATTAAGAGAGGAATCTAGAGCCGTATTTCTACAGAGGAAAAGCAGAGAACTCCTAGATAATGAAGAATTACAGGTATGAGTGGAGTCAAATGGCTTTAGATGTTGCCCATTTCTTTCTTGCAGAAGTTTGCTATGTCTCTTTGAATTATCGCTCCAGAGTAGTTTTCTGAAGGAGGGTGTGTATGTGTGCATCAGAATCAGCTGCTAAACTTACATGGCCTGATTTCCAAGGACAGTTTTGTTTCTTTTCTTTCTTTTTTTTTTGTTGTTGTTGTTTGGTTTTTTGAGTCAAAGTTTCTCTGTAGCTTTGGAGCCTGTCCTGGAACTAGCTCTTGTAGACCAG
>LOJH01029066.1:0-10418 GCA_001685095.1 Ellobius talpinus | reverse complement strand
CACAGAGATCCTCCTGCCTCTGCCTCCAGAGTGCTGGGATTAAAGGTGTGCACCGCCACCGCCTGGCACAAAACGAAATCTTGATGAAGAGAAAAATGCCCTGTTCCCACCTGAAGGTGGATTCCATTCTTTACTGATTACCCCCTCTGAAGAAGTAACACTCGAATAATTTCAGAAATGGAATAAAATTAGTCAATGGATATGACCCACTTCCATGAAGGTCTAGAGACCTGTTTGCAAAACTATCCAGATATGAGTCCCTAAAGTTTATTTAGACCTCTAATAATGGTCACTACTTGCTTCCATAAAGTTTGGCGGTTTGTGTTTAATTTAATGTAATTAGCTATCTGCCCAGGGACAGAATGAGGTAGTGCTATAGTTTAATTTCTGTTGCTATGATACAATATCTTGACTAAAAGCAACTTACAGGAAGAAGAGTTTATCTGAGCTCACAATTCCTAGTTTCAGTCAATCAGTAAGGAGACATCGAGGCAGGAACTTGAGACGAGAAAGGCCATTAAATCCAATCCACAGTCAAGAGGAGAGAATAATAATAAACACAGGCTCACTTGTGCTCGTCATGTTCTCTCCACTCCAACGCAGTTCAGGACCCAACGCCTAGGGAATGGTGCCACCTAAAGTGAGTGGGCTGAGTCTCCATCTTAAATAACTTAAGACAAACCCCTAAGGCCAATCTGATCTAGACGATTGCTCAGTGAGACCTTCTTCCATGCTATTCTGGATTGTTTCAAGTTTATGTTGAAAGCTTACCACACAGGTGGGAATCTGGCAGTGAGCCCAAGATTGACCATCACGACTTGGAAGGTAAAGATCTTTAAAATGTGATTACTGGTTACACATAGAGGCTAAGCCTATAGTCCTAGCTTTGTAGCAGGCTGAGATGGGAGCATCATTTGGATCCGTAGGCTGAAGACCACCATAGGCAGGAGAACAAGAATTATCTCATAAGAGAAAGAAAAAAATGTGATTTTTCAAGCCATCTGGAAAAATGATTCTAGTTTCTAGCATTTCTGTCCACTTCCATCTTTGCAGGGGCCCACCTCCTACATTCTATGCACTGTGTCATTTTCGAGTTACGATACTGGTGACTGAATCCATGGTAGTGAGTCAGTATTTTCTTCGCATAAACCAAAATGCCACCAGTCTCCACTTCCACGGTACGGTCTGAACATTTTCCACATTGGACGTGAGCTTGAAAGGCCTTGATTGGCAGCAGATATGAGCGGTTGAGCAAGCCAGCAGGTCGCAGACGGGATAGCAGAGTGAATGATTAGTCAAAACCATGGGCTGCTAGATTTGTTTGGTTTTGTTTCCTGCAAAAAAAAGTAGTTTATATTTGCACATTTGAGCAGGAACAGTTTTTCACAATAGAAAGGAAGCTAAGCAAGGGTTAGACCTGACCGTCCAACAAGATCGATTCTGGATGTAGTCACTTAGGCTTATCAAAGAATTTCACAGCTCTCAAGAAAGGTAAATTAATTATTGACAGACAGGATGTGGGGAAATGCTTGCTGGCCTGTAAGTAAAGAGACAGGAACAGAGTGAAGAGTGGATTAATCAAGTCCAACCATGTTTTCTAGCAAGGCCACGTGGGGGAAATGGGTTCCCATTGAAGGAAGACAGTTAAGACTTCCTCTTGGGACATTAATTTTGCTTTTCCAGCAAGACTTTTAGGTTCAGATGAAGGGATGCATGTTTGGGGGCATAGACCAGTCGTTCCTTGTATAGGACAGAATCACTGAGCTGTGATAGCCAGGACCTACAGTCTCTTTCTCCCTTCACAAACTCAGTGCAGTTCATGTAAATACAGGAATGAGGTTGTGATTCTTTACCAAGACTCTCTCTCCCCTTATGGTCAGTGTGTAGGTGCAATTATGTATGAACACCCATCCTTGTCTCTATGCTTAATACAGGTCTACTCTTCATTTTGAACAAAGATAACTTCTGGTTCGGTCATAACATATGCTGGTTTGGGCCATCTTAATCTGGAAATCACATTCCTCTCCTCCCCCCAAATTCAGCCTAGTTCAGGGAAAGGAAAATCTATATCCTGTCCCCACTGCACAAATGGATACCATGTATCGCAGAGGAGAGCTGGATGCTAGCTGAAGGAATGGAGTGTTGCCTGGGCCACTTGGAGGTTGTGGCCAGGTACCTGATCTGGCGCCAGCTGTGGCTTTCTTTCACTTGTTCTCGTTTGAGAACACCAGATGTTTCTCGGGCAGCCTAGACACTCTTAGCTACTACACACATTCTGAGTCAATGAACTCGGTATCTACCGTGAAGACCTACAACCCTGTTTTAAAGAAACAATCCAGGCTATAACCCAGTAATGCAGGTGCAGGTTGCTAGGCCTGTCTAAATTATGGAAGAGAAGGGGAGTGGTAGATGGGAAGGAAGGTGGGTGCAGAGAAACACTTCCCTACAGTCCATCAAAAACTCCGTAAATAAGCAACAATATTTTGGTCAAGAATGGACTGAATATATAGTTGTGGTCCCATAAAATACAACGGACCTGAAAGATAACTGCCAACTAGTGATATTCCTCGCCTATTTGTAGGACACTAGTCTAAACAAACCTAGCACTGCCAGTTGTATGAAATTACGGGGCATAAATTTCTGTAAATTGCATAATACTTGATAAAGTAATAAATAATGGGTTTCTGGTTTTTCATTGGTATCAAATATACTTCTTCTACATGTAAAAAACAAAATCTAGGGTAAACAGTGTCTAACTTTATCTGGCAGCAGCCTCATCCAATCTCTTATTTACTGTGTCTCTTTCCGGCGTTAAGAAGTCACACTGTGGGGGACCAGTCTATACTATCTAAGTTTCTATAAGTGCACTCCACAATGTTGAACCAAGGAGGAAATTGCTTAACAACGTATTTCTCTGAATACATCCGGCCATTAAGTAGCATGTGACTGCAGTTTTCTTTTTCTTTCATAAATAAACCCTCCTCGGATTACACTACTTTAAGTGTACTCCAGGGCCTGTTGGGGGAAAGTCAATGATAGAAGCCTGATCTGCCTGCATTACGTTACTAATTAGTTTAAGAGACGATTTATCTTGAAAGTGTGTTTTTCTTACATCGAGGAGTTCCAGAGCCCCTTGTTTTTCCCTCACCATTGCTCTGAGATTACAGAATGGCAGACTGCTAGTCCTTAACCAGAAATGTTGGTGTTGGAAAAGTTTGTCCCATGTGTTCCCCCATCGTGTTCGGAACAATGGGAAGTAGATACAGAGCACCATGACATCCAGATTTCAACGTTATTGCTTATTGAGAATGGACTTCCCTCTGGTCTACCGAAAGAGCAATATGTCTACCAGTTTGGAAGATGGCGAAGTCCCACTCAGGACAGCTTACCTTCCATGACCCTCTAAGTGAAAAGGCAAGAACATGTGCGTTGGGCAGGTCCCAGACAGTCAACCTAAAGATTCCAAGTCTCTCAAAATTCTCCTCTGGTGTCCCAGCTCATGAGTCAACATCCTTTATTCTTGGCAAGTGATGGAAGAGGAGGATATGAGAAGGCAGGGAACTGTCATCCAAATAATTTGGAAAAGGAAACCTTTTCTATTGTGTTGAGTAAATTAATAGCACTAAAGAACGAACAGACAGGCAAAAAGGATTGCTTCTATATAGAAGCATCTTCTAGAATCAAATGTTTGCATGGGTTCATTACAGTTGAAAATTAATGTTATTTTTTATGATGTCTTAAAATGAAAAGCTTCCTTCCTACTGAAGTCCCCATGTGGAAGGAGAGGAGGGGAATGTGCTGTGACCTGAATTGTTGTCATGGTATTATTTTGGAGCCATGCAATTGAGATTCCACACTTGGGCCATATCCTGAAAAAAATAGTATCATTGTCTTTCAGAATGAGTGAATACATGTATGTATACAAATGAGCAGACACACATGAGGCCTTTTTATTTCAACGAACTTTATTCATGGCCTGTCACATGCTAAATGATTTTGTAGGTGGTAATAAAGAAGTAGTATGCAGAGACTCTGTTCTGAAGATGGTCACAGACTTCAAGACGGGAAATACTTAAAGCGGCAGAAATAGATACAAAATAACAGCAGCTCCTATTCATTGAGCATTGATTATGCCATATACCAACATATTTACTTTCTGTGTATTTTATGATTTAATTCTCCTGAGAGTTCTAAAAAGGGATATATTCCTTTTACACATCACCTTTACACAAGAGAAATGAGGCACTGAGCAATTAAACAACTTGCCCAAGGTAAACACAGTCAATAAATAAAAGAGTTGGATTTGGACCCAGGGAGTTTGATAAATGGCCTAAGAGATTGATCCACACAGTCACAGAAAACTGAACACGAACTTCTCTGGGTGTTCAGAGGACATATTCGCAATCTAGACACAGACATTAGGGCTTCTGTTCAAAGGATCTCAGGGTCCATAATCTGTTCCCACTGCTTAGAGGCATTATGAGCCAATCAGCATGGAGATTAATCTTGGACTCATCCTGTTGCCAGGTCCAAGGAATCTTAATGTTCCTGGAGAAGCCCTAGTCTTGTCCTCACTATTCCTCCCAAAAATGGCCCATCAGCTGGACCAGAGAGTATCATTCTCTCCTTCCTTCAAAACCACTCCTGCTGGGGATGCAATACCCCTCTGTTAACCATCTAGAAATGGAGATTCCCTTTTTGTCAGCCTTGCTCACAAAGAACAAGGACATGGGCAGCTCCAGCTGCTTCCTGCCTAATGAGAACCGTGTGAGCATCTCACTGATGAGGAGCAGAATGGAGGTTCATCTGGCTTGATCATTTCCATACTCTTATAGGATTCTGGGCATGAAGTGCATCTCCCATTGTCCCAGAATGCTTTGGAGAGGGGGTGGAAATTCTGTGAGGAATTCCATTCAAATCCCTCTATGGATTCCATGCTTAAAAAAATGCTCTGCCCAAATAACCACAAAATGATAGATATGGTGAGCATCTGTGGAAGATTGCTGTTGGGTCTCAGATCAGCCTTGTAGAATTGGTGTGGGCTAAATCAGCCTCTTTCTCCAGAACCATACTTTCCTTCCAACCAAGGTGAAGAGATCAGGCCTGATGTGGGATTCCCCTTGGTTTGCTATGAATACCACTGGTGAATAAAGAAACTGCCTTGACCTATTTATAGGACAGAACTTAGGTAGGAGGAGAAAACTAAACTGAATACAGAGAGAAAGGAGGCAGAGTCGGGAGAAGCCGTGTAACCCCGCCAGAGATAGACCCTGGGAACTTTACCGGTAAGCTACAGCCACGTGGTGATACACAGATTAATAGAAATGGGTCAGATTAATATGCAAGAGTTAGCTAATAAGAAGCTAGAGCTAATGGGCCAAGCAGTGATTTAATTAATATAGTTTCTGTGTGATTATTTCAGGGCTGAGCAGC
Source organism: Ellobius talpinus (assembly GCA_001685095.1). Classification (NCBI taxonomy): domain Eukaryota; kingdom Metazoa; phylum Chordata; class Mammalia; order Rodentia; family Cricetidae; genus Ellobius; species Ellobius talpinus. The sequence goes on along the minus strand of LOJH01029066.1, from coordinate 4,985 downwards.
CGAGAACCAACAAGCGGTCTCCCCACAACACAGGCCTTGGACTAAGGGATAGAACTCCCTCCATTAATATTGACAGTGTGACCTTGCATGACAACCCCATAGGATTACTGAGAGGACGAGTGTGGTTGAGAGCTGGGGCTTGGGGTGCCATCGGCTCCCAGCAAGCATCTGCTCCCATTATTACTGTTGTTCCGGTTACTAAGTGTTAACAAGTGAGTGTTTATAAATAGTCTAAATTGAAGACACAGCTTTAGTCTTTGGAGTTCTCTGAAGCCGCCTCCCTGCGGTCTCTCATTTCATCGTGGCTGTGCGACTGCCTGGTAGGAGTGAGGCTACCTGGTGCCAAGATAGGACTGGATGTTCTTGCCTTCGACTCCGTACGCAAACACACTGATTTTCCCCAGGAGTTTACTTAAATCGCGTTTAGAGCTGATGTCTATTTCCAGCGGCTAATGAACCCAAGGTTCCTGCCTGCTCCTGAAAGCACATTTCAGCCATGGCTGCTTCGACCCCTTGATGTCTCCCTTCTAGCACTGTGTGATTCCCATCTCTCTTCAATCATGATCCCATACCTTTGGTTCTTTGCGACACCGACACCGAAGAATCTCTTCTCTACAAGGGATGCTGGTTTGAAAAGCGATCTGCACGTCCCCGCTCTTCTGGTCTTTTCAGTGTCCTCTGAGAAGTGGAAAGGCTCCACACATAATGGATGTCTTCATTAGTGAGGCTTAGCTCCCTTCTCAATTGAATGCTTACACCCCAGGGACAGCACAGCCTAGTGACCAAACCTGCGCTTCAGAGCCTCGCTCTCCAGGTTCCCAGCAACAGGACTTCTCCAGTCCTGTACCCTTTGGGGAACATGAGAACATGAGAACGTACCTATGGGGGAACATAAGAACGACTGTTATTGTAAAGTCTTTCTGGGATTTAAATGAAGCAACTCATGTGAAGAGCTTGGCACAGAACCTAACTCGAAAAAATTCTCCAAAAAAAAGGCATTGTATTAGCATGAGCACTGTCCACTGGAATTGGGGTTCAAATTAGAATGAACAGCATTATTACTACTCAGGCCTTTGCACAACCTTTTTTTAAAAAAATACATTTATTAATTTATAATTTTTATTTGTTCTTTCATATTTTAATCATGTTTTTTCTGCCCTAACTCCTCCCAGATCCTCTTCACCTTCTTATCTACCTTCATGTTCATTCTCTCTCTCTCTCCTCTCTCTCCCTCTTTCTCTCTCTTTCATAAACAAAAAACAACCCCACTCAAATGAAAATCAAAACAGACAAATAACAACAGCAACGAAATAACACAGGAGATAAAAAATATGTCCAATTTGAACTAAAAGCTCACAAAAAAACAAACAACAACAAAACCCAGAGGTCACTTTGCATTTCAAATAGTCCTGGATATGGAGCTGCCCTGAAGCCTGGTTGATATACCCAGTCAGACTCCAGTGGAGAAAACTAACTTTCCCTTTGTCAGAGGCTATCAGTTGCAAGTAGTTTCTTGGTTAGGGGTGGGCATTGTGTTCACTCTCCCCTCTCGGTGCTAGGATCCCTTCTAGTTTAAACCTGAGCAGGCTCTTTGCTCATTGCACAGTCTCTATGGATCCATATGTACATCAGTCCTGTTGTACCTGAAAGGTGCTGCTTCCTCTGAGGCATCCATTACCTCTGGTTCCCACGATCTCACTGCCTCCTCTTCCGCCTAGATTCCCAAGCCTTACGGAGAAGGGTTGATGTGCTCTGGTCTTCCCTCTTTGTACTTTGTCCTGCTCTGGGTCCCTACATTAGTTCCTATCCACTACAAGGAGTTTCTCTGATGAGGAGTAAATGAGTCACTAATCTATGGTTATAGAATACATCATTAGGAATCATTTTATTGCAATGCTCCTTTAAGAGCATTAGATTTTCCCCCCCTTAGGCCCATGACCTATCTAGTCCCAGATCTAGTCTTGTCTAGTCTTGTGTTGCCCACTTTGGCAACATTGGGAATAGGTTCCGTCTCATGAAATGGGCCTTAAATCCAAGCAAAAAGTTATTGGGTGCTCTTGTTATTTGGGTCACTATCGCACCAATGCATTTTGCAGGCAGGTTCCTGTTGCAGATCAAAGCGTTTGTAGCTGGATGCTATTGATTGATGATTACCTTTCTCTTCCAGCCATGTTCGAAATAACTTCCAGCACCAAGAATGCTAGTCACTGGGTGCGAAGCTTCTAGTTGGGCACCTGTTTGATTTCTTCGTGTTCTATGATGTAAGTATAGTTTATCCTCAGAAATAGGGGCTTACCATTGGGTTGTAGAAAGCAACCAATAACCTTGCTGTGGGGGTTGGAAGGGTCCATAGGACCTGCTTGGCCAATGACTCAACAAGATGTAACCTCTACCTGGCACTGGAGAAACTTGGTGTCATAAGATATCCAGTTGAAGCATTGCCTTCCCCATTATATGGTGACACTGTTTAAAGTTCTCTCCCATATGTCTATATTTTAGGAAGTAGTAGGTTTCTATATTGTTTTTCAAAGGGCTTTTACTGCTAGTTGCCCCCCTATATATTCCCTCCTTTACCCTACTCTCCCATTCTCTTCCCCCATTCAATCTTCCTAGTTTTCCCTTTGTCTCTCATACCACTATATTTTATTTCCTCTTCCTTGGGAGATACAATCCTCACCCACCCCACACCCCGGGTCCCTTATTATGTACCTAACATCCATAGTCACTCAGAGTGCAACACACGTATCTAAAGCGCTCTCTCTCACATCTCTCCACCCCTCCCATATGTATGTGTGTTGGGGGCGTCTGTGTGGACATGTGTGCACATACAGAGGACAACCCTCTCCTTACACCATATGGGTTCCAGGTATCAAACTCAGGTCCTTGGGGTTCCAGCAAGCAACTTTACCCACTTAGCTATCTTGTTAGCCCCTCCTTTGCACATTCTGTGTCTATCTGCATCTTCACTTCCCTGGTGCATTTAGTGGACACCAAATAATCTTTAGCATCCAGCGTGAATTCTGTCTGCTGCCGAATACCATCCCTGTTCACTCGGGTAGAATGTATCAACGCCTGGCACCTCTGCTGTGATGCTAATCCCTCTAAATAGCATTTACATGCTACTGTGACTATCTATCCTAGAGAATGGGCTTATGGAAATCACCTGTTAGAGAAGCCTTCTTAAGTACTCTGCTAATTCAAAAGAGCTGCAGAGACTGCCAGTAAAACTAACAGATCTCTCAGGCCTGAGTACCGGGGGACAATCAAGATGGAGCCCTTACTCCCAGTCCTGCCTGAGCCAGTTTGCTGAGTTTAAGGAACTCGGGGACATTTTGCCAATGGTAGCATATCTCTGCCTGGGGGGTGTCAGGAACCAGAGAGTTGGTTTTCTTTGTATGATCAGATGCGGTGAAGACACTAGGCAATAAGGAGCGGCACCGAATGGGGGCACACTGCTTTTAAATAGCTGGCCTTGATTTTTAAACTTTGTTGTATTGGAATGAGAGCAGGGTACATAGAACCCACTGGGCACCCTGCCCTCCCTTTTATTTGTGCAGGGTTTCTTTCTTCTTGGTATTTATTGCTCTGAGTCACTTCTCTGGGTGCCAGATGGAAGGAAGACACGAAGCTCCTGGCTGCCTATGAAGAAACGTGAAGTTGTGTTGGGGACCAGCTGAGAGTGGGGAGGGGCAACGAAGCTGCTCTGGGGACTCATTTTTAGATAGGATTACGCTCCCAGTCTTCGGCCTTTCTCATCCCATGAGGCTTGATCGGTTCCCCAGAGATGGTGATTCTCATATGTTTCCCTCTTGTTCTTTGAGCCCATCTGTAAATTTGTAGGAGAAATTTAATCCGTATGGTCTCATTCATTAAACTCATTAAGCTTCGTATAATGAGAACAATTTCGTGGCTGCAAACCCTTCAAAGTTTACTCCTGGCAGCCACAATTTCCTGTTTGTGAAGAGTGAGTTGGGCATCAGGCCTGAGATACTTGTTTTTTTGGGCATCTTGTTTCAAAAACTGAGATTTTTTTTTCTCTCCATTTCAGAGAGGGGCATTATATCTAGGTTACCAGATGCGGTATCCATACCAAGTTTGTCCTTCCTGGTCAGGATGACCAAGACTATATTGGTCTGAAAGATTTGACAATCCTAAGTGATGTGGTCTTTTGGACTTAATACAGGTCATCACTTCCACATAACCTGTTCCAGTCATAGGAATGGACATGATTCCTTTGGCTGGTTTTCTTTTCTACAGTTTTATTCCACTGTTGCTTTCCTTTCTCGTGTTATAGTTAAAATTAACCACCTTCTACAAGATTCCGGCTAAGCTGTAGATAGTACTTAAAAACACAAGTTCTGGGATCAGGGATACCAAGGCTGCTTTAAACTGGTGATGAGTGCACCATTCTGAAAAACACAAACTCTCTGAACTTTGTTTTCCTATTCTCTTTGAAAACTCTCCTCTCTCTCTCTCTCTCCCCCCATGTGTGTGTGTGTGTGTGTGTGTGTGTGTGTGTACTATCACCATCTCCAAATTTCTGTTATTGCCTGTTTCGGGTTTCTTGGGTATGGAGAATGTTAATTCTTGGTCGGATACATGTTTTGCAAATATTCTCTCCTAATTTGTGTGCCAGAATTCATGTACCTGGGGGTGCACACATGTGCTGGCTAGTTTCATGTCAACCTAAAACAGGCTAAGAGACACTTGGAAAGAGAGAACCACAACTAAGAAAATGCCACCACCAGATTAGCTGGCAGCTTTTTTTCTTAACTGATGATTTATGTGGGAGGGCCCAGCTCCATGTGAGTGGTGCCACCTCTGGACTGGCGATCCTGGGTGCTATAGGAGAGCTGGCTGAGCAAGCTATGAGGAGCAAGGAAGTAAGCAGCCCTCCTTCACGGCCCCTGCCTCAGTTTCCACCTCCAGGTTCCTGGCCTGCACTCCCTTCATGATGCACTACGACTTACAGTATGAAATAAGCC
>LOJH01029065.1:0-16584 GCA_001685095.1 Ellobius talpinus | reverse complement strand
GCAAAGAAAACCAGCCCACAAACCACAATCCCAGAGAACTTAGACAACAATGAGAACCCTAAGAGAGACTTAAATAGATCTAATCTACAGGGGAAGTAGAAAAGATAAGATCTCCTGACTAAATTTGGAACATGGGGACCTTGGGAGAGGGTTGAAATGGAGGGGGAACAGCCTGGTGGGGAGCAGAGAAAAATGTAGAGCTCAATAAAAAGAAAGAAAAAAACTCTGCTTCCCTAATCGCTTTGCAAGGATGGTGTATTATACACTAAATGACTTTAAGAAATACCTTTTGCCTATCCTAGAATATAAATGGTGCCCCTGTAGGAGGGTTGGCTGGTCCACTATCCATCAGGCACCCAGATGCAGGAATCCCTCCTTGAAACTGTCCAACTCTATGCTTAGTATTTTTATTGACGCGCTATATCATAGTCTTCACCTTATTGTCTGTCTTCCTCTCTTTATTGTGAGCCTCCAGAGGAAGTTTTAGTCCCATGCATGGTCTACTGAATCGAGAGCTCATTAAATCCTGGATGAATAGACGCTCCTGATTGAATCTCAAACGCCCCTAAAGGCTCATGTTAAAAATGTAGCTGCCAAGGTAAGAGGCTTTGGGGATGTAACTGAACCATGAGGGCTCCATCTCCATCAACAGATTAATCCATTTATGGAAGCATGACATAGCATTATTGGGATTTGGTGGAGTTTTAAAGTATAGGGCCTCGTTGGAAGATGTAGATCAATAGAACAGGGTGTTTGAAAGTCATTTCTAGTCCCAGAATCTTCTAATTCTTACTCTGCTTCCTGGCATTCATGATGCAAACAACCTTCCTTTCTGCCTTGCCTCACACCCAAAGAGACAGCAGCAACTGAGCATGAATTTCAACCTCTGAAACCAAGATGAGTCTCCCCCTCTTCACTGTTTCTCATGAGTATCTACCACTGCATTGACAACTCTGATATCACAATAAGGGAATGACTGAATCAATCAATCTCTAGGCTTTTAAACAGACATGTCCAGATGAGAACTGAGCCCTCAAGACACATGAAGCCAGTGGAATGATAGTAGGAAGTATAGACAGCAAGCTGGAGAAGGCTTTCACCATCATATAGCATTGTGCCTCTAGGGATCTCTACACTGAGCCAACAGTCAGGGCCAGCAATAAGAAAGGAAACGCTGTCGCTGGACCCCACTCCTGTCACTAACGAGCAGGGTTGGTTTTCCAGCAGTTGACAAGGTTGAGAACAGGGTACACAAACTGTGTGTCCTTCAGTATTGTTGCTGAGGGTGGCCGAGAAGCCTAAGCCTAAGGAAGAGTCACTCAGGAGATGTAGGTCTGTGTCCACTGGGAGAGTGGGATATGAATTTGTGGGGCACATTATGCTTGGCTTTGCTGCCAGTGTCTTTAAGCCACTTGACAAGACTCTGCAGGTACGGTCCCATATCCTTTACCCTTGGTCATGCAGCATCTAGCAGATTTGGGGTGAAGTTCTTATTGTGAAACTGATTGGATGGATGTCAGGATGGCTGACAGCAAGCCTTGAAGCAGTTACACAGTGGCATCTGCTACGGTTCCTCTGCCAAAGGCAGGCTGAGGACAACACGTAGGAGAATTCCCTGAGGACAGAAACTCTAGAAAGTGTCCCCTCCTGAGCAAAGGTTCTGTGGGCGGCACTCTACACCTCTGCCCCCGTTTTTCATTGTTTCGAAAGTTGGTGACTTAGAGATGCATTCTTCACCTCCTGAATCCCTAGCTGAAAAGAATTTAATTAAAAGAAAATCACTCCATCTTTCAGACCCTTTCTTTAGTTTGAGTTTAAAACATGCACGAGTATGCCCTGAAATATTATAGGTAAAAATAGAAGGCTGCATCACAGCCTTGGAATCCACAGTTCAAAGTAAGAGGGGTGGTTAATAAGTCGCTTTCTCTTCCCCCTTTCTGCTTCTCCTTCCCACTGAGCAGACCTAAATACTTGATGTTTTCGTTGGGTTTTTATTTTGTATTTTTTTAAACGATCGCCCATGTTTCAGGCAGACCTCTCTCTGAGATATATTGGCCAGGGTACACAAACAGCTGGTGTGCTCCAGGGGCACTGTATATTTTATTCTGGATGGAGCCCATGATAAGAAACTGAATTTAGAAAGCATTTTGTAGGAAACTAAACTCAGCCACTGAATAAAATACAAAGAAAGGATCTTTGAACGTGTTCTTGCCCATTAGAATTTAATGCATCAAAAGTTATCTTGTGTGTAAAGCGGGAAGGGACAAGAGTAAATGAAAAAGCCTCACAAAACAGAATCCCCTGAAGACATTTTAGCTTTCCTCTAGAAAAAAAAGTAAATTCCAAGAGATAATTTCACACAAAGTGAATGCACTCAGTGTTCAAAGCAAAAACACTTGTCGGCTCCTTTCTTACTCCACCCGACTACAGCAGTGATGTGTTTAGCCTCCTCATGGAAACCGGGTCCTGCACCGTTTTGTGCTGTGGAGAGAAACTGAACTTTAATTGATTGGAATCACTGCTTTATTATATATACATGTCACCTTGTGGTCCCCTAGCAAAGAACCCAGAGGCACATAAATGTCTGTGTAAATGATACTTTTCCCTGTCTGTCATCCCAGGAATACATGGCTTGCTATCCTTCCCTGCATCTTAGGTCTAGGCTGAATTAGTACATAAAGGTTAAAAGAAGGTTAAGTCAAGAGAGGACAGCACATTGCAAAACAGCTCCATGCCCCTTGTTTGTGACGGAGGGGACGGTGAGTAAAGAAGAGGAATGCTTTCCACAAAGAAATTCTGCATCCTGCTATTTAAAGTTTCTGTGGCAGAAGCAGCAGCCGGGAGTTGGTTAAAATGCATAAGCCCAGGTCCTGCCTCCTCCGATGCAGGGTCCTAGAACCATAGGCTCCATTAGCCTTATCCCCAGAAGTTCACGAGCCAAGTACACAAATAGGTCTGGCCACACCCTCATCAGGACTTCTGCCCTTCGCACATGAAGTAAAACATGTCTGACAGTGACACACATGCATTTGTGGCATTTGGTTAAGGCAGCATGTTTGCAAACTTTTTTTTAAGTGTGACAAAGCAGCTGGCATAAATCTCTTGAGGGCTGAAGGTTTTGTTTCAGCTCACGGTTTCAGAGCTTTCAGCCCCTGATCGGCTGGCTCCCTTGCCATGTGCTTGAGGCACCGTGGTCAGGAACATGTGTGAAGCAAATCTTCTCATCTTGCGATGGCCAGAAGGAGAATTACAGGAAGGGGACAGGGCCAGCGTACCCTTCTATGGTGTGCCACTGACTGCGCTCTTTAGTCAGCCCCCATCTTCCATTAGTTCTGCTGCAACTCGTGAGACAACTCAGATTTTGAGTCCAGTTAGTACACAGGTGGAAGCCCAGCCCTCATGGTCCGACCTCTTCTCAACAGCGCCACCAACTGGAGGCTGAGCATCAACACGTGAGCCTTTTGTGGGAACACCTCCCATCTGAACAAAACAGGTATCCATCCACATTACACTCATGTAGACAGGTGACCCAGGAAGTTAAGCAGGGCATCGGGGTTGAATGCACGAGCATTGACTCTTAGATTCTGCTGTCACCGTCTTCAAACAAACACCCTGCATTTTCATATTGTACAGACGCTCACAAGTAATAGCGCATTATTTCCCAATCAGTGCTTTGGTCACCGATTCCCACTAAGCTCTCATTACTATAACTCTGCCCCATTATCCTACTGCATACTCTCCCTTCCCATTTGGCCTTCAAGTCTGCTGGTCTGGAGGGTCATAGGAGGAAGGGAAAGAAGACCAAAACAACAACTGACACCCTAAGTAGACCGAGAGGTGGAGGTTGTGTTGTAACAATATCAGCCATAAGCTACGAAGTGGAACAGGCATCTCGAAAGAAAGCAGTATGTTCAGTGGAGCGGCTGAGGGGAGTGGTCACTGCTTTTGTTCCACTCTGCCTTGAGTTTTTTTTGTGTGTGTTTTTTTTTAATTTTCTTGGTTTCTCTTGTTTGGTGTGAAGTGGCATGTGGCTCTCTTTTACTTTGGGGAGGAAAAGCTAGCCCTTCAGCTGAGATAACTGAGCAAGACAAAAGGAAAATTGCATTGAAGGAAAGTAGCTGCTGTGGCTACATGCACACACTTACTTCTGCTAATTCATACCTAGAGTTTCTATTGATGGACTCTTAATAAGTGAAACTTTAGAAAGGAATGAAATACCCAGGGAATAGAACCTGGGGATCATAGAAGAGGAAAAGGCTGAGAATTTGTATTAAGAAATCAATGCTATTGGGGTCACATAAAGAGGACCAGAGAAGGAAAGAGAAAGGGAATAGGGAAAGCAAAGCAGCAACTGAGAAGAAAATCGATGGCAAATAATAGAGAATTGGAGTGCGGAGAGTTTCAGAAGAAAGAACTGACAATGGCAAGGAAAGAGCAGGAATGGGGAGAACAGAGGGGACGATTGCCAGCCTGGTGCACACCCAGTATTACAGCGATCAGGCCAGAATCTAACGATTCTAAAGAAAGAAAACAATTCGGAGAGCTAATTTGGATCCACTAAAGTAACCAAAAGAGTCAAGTAAGAAGTGTTCTTGTTCCTATATGGGGACAGTGTATATTTAAAGAGAGACAAAAAAAATAAAAAGTAGTGCGAAAAAACTGAAAATACTGGAATGAGGAATGGAATGGGTAAGCAGGGAAGAGTCCAGCCAACTGGTTTCCAAAACCAAAAGGTAAGCCTGAAATATACACACCAGAAACAGTATTCATGCTGAGCAGGTTGTACTGATTATTTAGGAGTATAGATGTGTGTGTGTGTATATACACATGTCAGTAACAACAATTCCTATAAAATAAACATCATGAATTTGGAAGAGAGTAAGGATGAGTATATGGAAGAGTGTGGAAGGAGGAAAGAGAGGGAGGGGGAAATGTGTAATTACATTGTAATCTCAAAAAATAAAAGAAATAATAATAAAAAGGAGTGTGTAAGAAAGATAGTGAGGGCTCAGGGGATGCCATCAGGCACCAGGAACATGGTTCGAGGTCAGAGGTCCCCTGTGAAGAGGGGAGATGTGCTTCCTCTGTGCAAAGGGAGCCATCATGAAGGACACCAAGGAAGTGGTCCCATCTGATGAAGCAGAATCAGGAGTCGACTGGCTCCTTACAACACGCAGTTTCACAGTTTTGCACAACTAGAAGGGGCCAAGCAGGCAGTATATCACAGATGCATTACAGAAATGGGAGCTAATCATCCCACATGAGCCCCTTACCACAAACAGGGCCACGCGGTGTCCTCACCCAGAGACAATAAACGAACTGCTTACTCGGCAGTAGGAGCCACGCGACTTTTGAATATTTCATGGCCAGGCTTCAGGTATAAAATTTCATGAGTGGAAATCTGTAGAGCAATAAGGAACTGAAAATAAATAAATAAATATAAACGAAGGTAAGAGAATTATCAGAGAAACAGCATTTCAGAGGGAGGCCAAACGACTGAACTAACCCAATCATCTTAGGAGGAGAGAACCATTTATTTATAAGCCTGGAGTCAGAGGTTACACACACACACACATACACACACACATACACACTCAGATACATACTCAGACACACAATACACACATGTGCACACATACACACATGTACACACATGTGCACACACAGGTACACAATATACATATACACTCAGACACATTTACACACATATTCACACACACAAGTGCACACACAGGTACACATATACATACACACATTCACACATATGTACATACATATACACACATGTACACACATACACACATGTATACACATACACATACCCAAACATGAGCATGCATGATAGAGTTCCATTTAACAAAATATCACGCTAACTTAGTAACTGTCCTGGTCCATTTCTGGTACTGCAACAACACACTAGTAGCTGAGTGGTTTAAACAATAATTTTTTTCCTTCTATTTTGGGAAGCCGTGAGTTGCAATCAAAGCAAATTTGATGGAGCATGCTTCTTAGGGCATAGGTAGTAACTCCTCGAGTCCTCGAATGTAGGGGTACAAGGGATCCCCTTTGTGACTCTTTTAGGAGAGCCCTACCTCCTAATGAGGTAACTACCCTCATGACCTGATTATTTCCCAGAAGTCTCAGTTCACAGTGCCACTGCCCTTAGGGTTAGGATGTTAGCACATGGGGTCAGGAAGGGCCCAGGTGTTCAAACACAGCACGGGACTGCAGCAAATTAAAATTCTCTGCTCTCCTCTTGTACGGTTTCTCCATTTTCAAAAACACACCACGTTAAAGACTGGAGAACAGAGAATATATAATAGCATATATATATATTACAGTCAGACGTGAGGCAGTCATGAGCAAATACATTTTATTTGAACATAAAAGCTCACATTTTATGACGACACAATCGATGAAATTAAAAACATAGAAATGTCATTCCAACGCCACAGCTACGAAGAAAGGGATTTTTAATATTGCATTCAGATGTGTTCTACCAGCCATCCATGCTCTGGAAGACCAAGCCTGGAGGCCATGGTGGCTGACTCAGGACAGGAATAGACTTATTCTGCAGATGAAGGCTTGGTGGTGCCATTTAAAAAGTGTGTGACCTTGGCAGGGTGGCTTGGCCTCGCTAATCCTCTGCCTTGTAATATGCGAGAGGGGGCTGGCGTTAGAATCTTCTTAGCTTGTCTATGGAAATCTAATGAGATGTTGAATGGGCAGCATGTGGCAGGGCCCAGGAGGATCTTGGCAAGAGATGACTGTGACCTTTCGGCTTGTCTTTTGAAGTATGTGTTACATGTGAGGGTTGGAGATCAAATATGCACACCGGCCTAGGATTTAGGATAGAGACTCCTTTGTAAACCTCAGAGCAAAGAACGGTCGCACACATCATGTGCCTGGTGAGAGAGAAACTGACCTTCACAGAGGGAACAGGCCCACGCTGGCTCTTCTGCGACAGCACCTCTATGCAAAACAAGAAATATGACAGTATGTGTCAAATGGCAAAACCTATGTCCCGTGCTGAAGTCATATGTGCAAAAGAAAACCTATTTTGTGTGCTTTTGAATGTAACTATAACCAGGAATGAAAATGGGGATATTTGTGTGCTTCTCTGCTGAACATTCTTGGGTTTTTCCCCAAATATTTTAACCACAATTAAGGTATGGACCAAAGGATGTTATGTGTAGACTGTGCCGTTCTATTTGAAACTTTCTGCAGCCACCTTCTATACAGCCATGGTCATACATCCAATATCCTGGTCTCAGAAACAAAATAATAGATGGGGTTGTGGAAGAGAGCTGATGAGCCTGTGGACTCCTAAGAATGTGGTTTGTAAGTGGCAGGGAAACACAGAGAAAGAGGAGCCGCCGAGAAGAACATGTGTGCTCAGATGGAAGAGGAGTCACTGAGAAGAACATGTATGCTCAGGTGGCCTTTACCCCAGTTAAAAATTCGTACAGCTAAGAAAAAAATGGATGCCAGAGAAATGCTGGGTTTCAAAAACAGATGTCTTGAGATATAGGTAGAAGATCTAGAGTTGTGGTTCTTGTCGCTCCTAATGCGATGCTTCAATACAGTTCCCCATGATGTGGTCACCACCAATCAGAAAACTGTTTTCATGGCTGCCTCATAACTGTAATTTTGCTACTGCTATGAATTGTAATGTAAATATTTTTGGAGACAGAGATTTGCCAAAGGGGTCTTGACACGCAGATTGAGAACTACTGGTCTAAATGGATGTGGAAAAGCATGAGCAAATGAAACTTTTCAATTATTGCTTTAAAAGAAGATTACACATTCAGACTTATTAAGATAAAGAAAATTTGGGGGATTAAAAAATATTTGTTTTCGGTGTATGTGTCTGTGTGTGTCTATGTGAGTCTGTGTGTGTCTGTGTCTCTGTGTGCATCTGTACGTGTTTGTATATGTGCATGTCTGTGTATGTGTACGTGTGTGCGTGTGTGCGTGTGTGCGTGTGTGTGTGTGTGTGCATATGACATGGATGTCTTCAGAGGCCAGATGATTTGTAACCTCCAAGAACTGAAGTGGCTGAGGAATTGTGAACTTGGAACCAAACCCTGGTCCTCTGGAGGAACAGCAGGCAACCTTAACCACTGAGACATCTCTCCACCCCTGGAAAAGAAATTTACAGTTCTGTAGACTGACAAGTCCACGGGGTGGACCCTCAGGGCTCCTCTGGTGAGGACCCTCAAGCTGCACCCTAATGTGAGGAAGGGTGTCACCAGGAAGAGAGCATGTGTGAGACAAAGGGCAGAAACAACAGAACATGTATGTGTAAGAAACTTTTATTAGCAAGTCTGTGACAATTAAGTAACAACATTGACAATGCCTACTCCCTTGAGAGTGGAGCACTCAAGACCTAATTCCTCCTAAAGATCCCACCTCCCCATTTTCTCAGAGGGGCAATCCAACCTCACATGGTGTTTGGAACAGACTTTGGCAACTAACTGTCTCCTCAGCATCAAAACATTCTTCATTAGAATGAAGAAGGAAGCACATAAGAATGAGAAAGCTAAGGAAATACAGGAATTCAGAAAGCTCACTGCACTTAACGTTCAGGAAGCCAAGAAAGTGGCAAGACTCGTGAGACTTTTACCCAAGAGAATAAAAGTGATAAATTATTGCTGGTGAGAGAAAGCTCCGGGACGCAGCTCTTACGAAGTCCTCACCCATGCTGAGATGGGCTTTTTCTGACATGCCACTTCCTTTGAGTCCCTTGTGTGACTATAAGTCGCCTCACTGCATTCATGTTCACCAAGCAAGATGTGGTGAAAGTACTTCCTTGCTCGGCCTTTGGTACCCTACATAAGGGGAAGAGATATTGATTCCCATCTTCCCAGGAAAAGTTATGTAACACAACCACAGAAACCATGGAAAAATGTCTCAATACCAAGACTGGATAAAAGTAAAAAATGATTGCTGTGCACAAATCATCTAAAACCAGGCATGCTTCAATCATGTCTGCATTATTGCATTTTAGGAAAATGGACAAATAATAGAATTTTGAAAGGGAAAATGAGAAGACATTATACTCAGTCAAGATTGCCCATCTATGTTTATATGGAAAACAATAGAAATACATTTTGGGCGTATATGACTCATAAAAAGTGCCAATCATTTGTACCTCTAAAAAAAGAAATTAAAATTGTTTTCCGTCTGGCCACAATTCAACACACAAATGTGGAAAAGCTGTTATATATAAAGACTGCCGGAAAGAAGTTGATAACCAGTTAAACATAGATTTATGTCTAGGAAATTATAGCGACACCATTTATATTCCCATTAAAAAAAAAGAGAAGAAAGACATCTGCTACCGTATGACAGGGTTTCATCTGTCTAGCCAGCACCGGTGAATATAGGCCATGGACAACAGATCATCAAAGAAGACAAGGGGTTGTCGTCAGTCTGTACATTACTTTCTGTTTACTTAGGAAGTATCAGAGGATCAAATGAAAAGTATTAGAATCAATCGAAAAGAATTCTATTTTACTGTTGAAAATGAAACACATCTAATTTTTTTAAGTCAATACGCGTCCCATGTGCAAGCAACTGACTGTAGAAAATATAATGTAAAGTCAGAGCCCATTCATAATAATGAATGCACAGTCTGTGCACTGTAATGAAGAGTGTCCATAAGGCTGACAGGCACTAAAGGATATTTGGATGAATGGAGAGGTGGTCTATCCTCCTGTCTCAGAGAGCTGAAAGTTCTAAATCTGCCCAAGTATATTTATAGAAGCATGGACTTTCTAGCTAATGGCCTGATGGAACACTGGGGTAGGGTGTAGTTTTAATGTTCACCAGAGAGAAATGAATGTTAGGAATAGCTGAAGATTTTATTTTAATAAAGTGGAAGGTTAGGGTGGACGTTGCTTTTGCACTTACATTAAAGTACATAATACACGGGNNNNAAAAACACAGACGTGAACCACCCTGCGACAACCAGTGGCCTGAGAGCCACAACCCATGACGCTGCTGCTGTAACCTCAGGGAGTTTATTCCCAGTAAACCTCGGAGACCGGACCATGGACAGACACAGCCATCTGATCTCATTCAAATGTGAAAGGGATAGATAACTCATGACGGTAAAATCCGTAGATTTCTTGCTTGGTAAAATTTAAAACTCTTATATCTCAAACTATGAGAGCAATTTATTTGGTTAGATAAGTAGCCACGTGTGCAGATCATGCTCTAAAATTATATCATCAGATGATCAAACTGTAAAAGGTAATTATTCTCTTGTGTGTGTGCTTGTGAGTTTGGTCCAAATCCACATTTCTCAACCTGTGCGTCATGACCCTTTCACAGGGGTTGCCTAAGAATATCAGAAAACACAGATATTTACATTACAATCAATACAGTATCAAAATTACAGTTATGAAGTAGCAATGAAAATAATTTTATGGTTGGGGTCATCTCACATGAGGAACTGTATTAAAGGGTCACAGCATTAGGAAGGTTGAGAACCACTGGTCTATGTGGAATGATGTGTATATTCTCTATCTGGTGGTTCTGTTCACTCAGCATTGTTTCTCTAAGTTACCCAGCTGCAGCTGTATCCTAGGTGACAGGAAGGAAGCAGGGAGGAGCACTTTGAATTTGACCAGACTGTATTTTATTTGTTCAGAATACACCACGAGGTGGGCTCAACATGTGTATGTCCTCTTCCTACAGAGGAGTCTTCAACCTAAAGAAGCATAAGTGAATTTTAAAAGCAGTTCTTTGAAAGCAAGGTTATGATAAAGATGAAGGAGGGTGATGAAAATGGAGTTACAATAATTTCATAGGAGATTGTGTGGTCTAAGGAGGCCCCAGGAGTTGCCAGATACCTCAGAAATCTAGCACACTAAGGGTGATACCTTGAATGGATGAGTTGGGAAGAACCAACCCATAAGAGAAGGCTTGCCAGTTCCATCATTGACTCAGGGTAAAGAGTGAGAAGACTCTGTGTCCCCTAGGAATACCTGTCAATAAGCTTAGGTTTGTACCTAGAATTGATGATGTGTGTGTGGCCTGAAAATTTCAAATCAAAATTGTATTTTAAAAAGGTTTCCAGGCACCCGACAAAGCAAGTATATATGGCTTCTAGGTGATTCTCTTTAAGTTCCATGTTCTACACAAAGTCCCACAAAGCCGTCGTCTCATAAACAGAGTAAAGTAAAATAAGGAGGCACACCACCATGATGGAGAAGTGCCCGAGAAACATCCCCAGGCTCTACAAAGACCACAGATACTGCAGTCACCACAACCAGTTTGTGAGTGTGTTCACATATCCCGAGAGCTAAAAGAAGGCTTTAGTGGCTGAATTGAGGAAGATGAAGATGCAGGGGCTCAAGATACAGTAGCTCAAAGTAGAAGTCACGTAAGAATTGAAGTTTCTCCCTGGTCACCCCCAGCTTTCCTGTCTGCCTTCCTTCCTTGTCCCCCACAGCAAGCCACAGCAATCTGAAGCCCATTTCCTGATGTCAGCCATGAAATATAAACACATTATCCTCACTGGCCGCCTTCCTAAAACAGAGCTGGCCACAAAGGTGTCCTCTGGCTTCCTTTGGATGTAAGCTGTAAGACCTCCATTCCAGAAAAAGTGTCTTTCCCTAACCCAGAAGGAAAGAACCTGAAAGTTAACACAGACAGGACTTGACTTGTTGAGTATGACATTAGATGGGACCCCTTTGCCCAATCATCATTCTCCATGGCTGCCCAGACTTTGCTGAAATGGTGCATAAAGATGGATAGCTCAACCCGAGCCTGGGGATCATCTTCCAGAAGCTCCCATAGCAACTAACACTGGGATTAAATAAATCTGGGTTTTCCTCTTGTTACCCGGCGTGTTGTTATACGATGTCAGCCATGGCACATACGATGGAGGAAAAAAAAAATCAGCTCATTTCCCAATCCTGCAGAACTGTAGAGCTTGACCAGGGAGCAAAGAACTGGAGACATAACTGAGTGGGTAAGAAGACCCAAGTTCAGTTTCTAGCACCCACGTCAAGCAGCTCACAACTACCTATATTCCAGCTCTAGGGGATCTGACATTCTTTTCTGGACTCTTCAGGTACCCACATACTCAAACACACACACACACACACACACACACACACAGAGTTTTTAGTTTTTAGAAAAGAAACAGAATATTGGGAAAAGGTAACTGGAAAGTAGAGAAGAGAACTCAAACAACTGTGAAAAAAAGAAAGCCCCTCCCCCAATCATTCTTTCTAGGAAGAAAGAAAACAAATAGTGAAAATGTAAATTCAATGATACCATGTCGAAAATGATTCCAGAATTGTCAAAAAGTAATTCTTAAGTTCAGTAATGCTCTGAAATCTAAACAAAATGAAAATAGAAGCAAACATAGAAATGTTTCCATGATGCTAAAAAACTCTAAAGACAAAAGGATGAATATTTCAGCATTATTTGTGAATGAAAAGCAAGTAGAACTACTGTGAGATACTATTTTTCATGCATCACATTGACAAAACATTTGACACAACACCCAGCTGTCCAGGCTGTGGGGAGTGCACCTCTCACCAATCATTGGGGAGAATCTAAGCCTGGGGGCACGGGATCTGGTCCATACACAACAAAATCAGGCATGTGTCTTTCATCTAGTAACCCTTCTCAAGGACACCATTCTCATTTATGAAACCACTATACATCTAGCATCTAGCAGAAGGCTATAGATTAAAACTGTTTTACTAGAAAGACAAAATAGTCAGCCATAGGCTAAATATGCCATGATACACACACACAATAGAATATTATACAGCTGTCCAAAGAAACAAGGGACAATCCTATATGCCATTGTAGGAACATCTCCAAGACCTCACTCTGTAGAGTCAGGCTGACTTTGAACTCTTGTAAGTCCTCAGACTATTGCTTCACAGTGCAGGGATTATAGGCATGAGCCACCACACTCCATCTCCGGGACATTTGGGGGAAGAAAACTACAAGACTCAGGAAAGAAAAGATACTATACTGTAGTTTACCTGAGAATGTGTGAGGAGATTTTGAAGATAAAAGGCTAAAGGAAAAGGTCTTACATAGGAGAGAGGAACATCGAGTTTTTCTGAATAGCCCTTAATTGGTGATTTAACCTTAGACCTATATTGCATTTCAAACAATCATAAAATAACAACAAGGAATGAGTCCTAAAACAATTCTTGGAAATTGAAAGTTTCAATTGTAAATATCATTTACAGATAGTATGATTACCCGGGGTGGGGGAGGGAACCTCTATCATAGTCTACATGAGAGAATTAATGGGAAAATCTAAATCTTCTGTTTATAAGAGAAGTAAGCATAAGAGAACATAATAAGCAGTAAGCAGAGACCTTCTAAACAGAGGTCACCACGACAGCAGGAAATGACTGCACTCCTCCTGAGAATAAATCTAGATAATTACCAGATATTTACATGAAAATTAGAACACTTATTACAACATCTTTGAAGAAACATAACATAGCAAGAATTGCAAAGTGATTCTTTAAAGATATAAAGTTTTTTTCTAGTTTTAGAAAGATTGCTGAAAGTTGATAATTTGATTGATAAATTAGTATAAAATGACAAAAAGATGGGGTCAACAAAGTACAATGTGTGGGTCCAGTGAGATGGCTTAGTCGGTAGAGGCATGTGCCACCATGCCTGGTGATCTGCATTCAATCCCTGGGACCCTATGGTGGAAAAGAGAGCTTGACTTCAGTAAGTGCTCCTCTGACCTCAACATACACCTCTACACACAGCATACATGCCCATGTGTGCACACACACACATAATAAAAACTAAATGGAATAATATGTCTTGCAAGCTATTTTTCCCAGAAGTTGGTGGGCTACCAGACAGTTGGATTTTGCTGTATTGGAAGATAGCTGGGTGTTGAAGAATAGGCAAGAGGATCAAAACATGTGACCTCAACCAGAGAAGAACAGAATCACCTCAGACAGACACAGAGAAGTCCAAACTGTATACAGGTAAGTCACAGATCAGTGGAGAAGAGATGGGCCCATAGATGGTCCTGGAGCAACTGCTCTTGAACATGAAGTCTTTAACCAGATCCTTCCATAGCCCTATATAAAATGAATTCTAAGTGGGTTAAAGACTCATGCATGTTGATTAATGCTGCAAAAGGGACATAGGATGATATAGCCTTGGAATATAGAAAGATTTCTCAGACCAGACTCAACAAGCACAAAAACAAAAAGAAAAGTACTAAGTACTCTGAGTATTAAGTCAGAGATATTGTCAGGTCTCAAAGAAACCAGGGACAAATGACTGAGGTGCCTACTAGCATATCAAAGTTCACACTGGACACCAGGCTCACTCAGTACTGTGGCTTCTCTCTGTTCCTTTCTCCCTGACTCCTTCCCTAGCCTCTTCAGTCCCGGGCTTTGCTTCCCTTTCTCCAGCCTCTGATTCCTATTTAAAAAAAAAAAAACCTGCCTTTTTTGTCCTGCTCTCTCATTGGCTCTTTTCACCTTCATATTGTCTTGACTCTCTTGGTTCTTCTCTAGGTCCTTGGATCCTCTCTTGGTTTACCTTCCCCTCTCCTCTCCTCTCCTCTCCTCTCCTCTCCTCTCCTTTCCTCCTCTCTCAACTCTCTTCCTCTCCCTCCCTCTCTCTCCTCTCATGGTCCTGTTCAGTCTGGACTCTTCCAGGTACATCTGACTGTACTCTCCCTCACATCTACAAGAAGATCCTTCTCCTCAGTCATACCTCAGACCAGTGATGTCCTCATTTTCATTCCTGATATGAATTTTCTTTTCTGCTCAAAGATGATAAATAAAGCCAACAGAAGACACATACAGATATTTTTTGAAAAACATCATAAACTGTAAGATATTTTCAAAGTAGAACAACCAGATATCTTTTATTCAGAATATATAAAGATCTTCCAGGAACCAATAAGAAAATGTACACAATACAGAAACATTCTTTGGACAAGAAGGCAGAGAAGAGATGAATGGTGAGGGACAAAACCAGAATGGTGAGGCTTCTGGAGCTGAAGTCAGATAAGGAGCCCCTGCATGTCTGCTGCATGCTCAGGGATTGACACCTGAACCATGGAGCCCCTGCATGCCTGCTGCACTCTCAAGGATTCACACCTGCACCGTGGAGCCCCTGCATGCCTGTTGTATGCTCAGGAATCGACACCTGCACCATGGAGCCCCTGCATGCCTGCTGCACTCTCAGGGATTCACACCTGCACCCTGGAGCCCCTGCATGCCTGTTGTATGCTCAGGAATTGACACCTGCACCATGGAGCCCCTGCATGCTTGCTGTACACTCAGGGACTGACACCTGCACCGTGGAGCCCTTGCATACCTGCTTCACTCTCAGGGATTGACACCTGCACCATGGAGCACCTGCATGCCTGCTGCACTCTCAGGGATTGACACCTGCACCTCCAGAGAACGACAAGAAAGTCTCCATCAAGGCCACTTCTGCTCAAGGCTCTAGGGAGAAGATTGTGCTCTCCCTGGTTCCCCCAACTGGGAGAACACAAGCTTACTTGCCTCCTCCCTGGTTCCCCCACCTTTGAAAGCCACAGCCAGCTTTCCCATCATCCTGCTAGGTCTCTAAAGTGTGTTCCTCTTTGCTGGAGCTGGCAGGGCAGCAGGACTCTGAGCACCCGCCCCCAGTTTCTCCATGGGCACAGACCACACTCATAGACTTGCTTCGTTTCCTCCTGGCAACCAAAGGACTTCACTGAAGACCATATTTTATTTCCACTGTCCAGAAACACAAATTGAAATCCTAACGCAATAGCATCTCAACCCGTTTTCTAGCATACATGGAGCAACGGACATGCTTACGCAGTGCAGGGGGATGGCATCTACAAAGAGCATGAACAGTTTGGTAAAGCCGAGTAAAGCCGCATATGAGCATGGAAAGCTGCCACAGCCATTCCAACTCCACGCTTAGTTAAGCTCCTTAAAAAATAACCAAAGAAAACACAGAGCCCATAGCTCCAGATGAAAAGCTCCCAGATGGCACGTGGGAAGGCACTGTTTATGGGAACAGAACAATGCCAATGTTCCAATGTTGAAAATAAGAAGATGCCTTGGATGTGAACGCCCCGAGGCTTCATGCAGAAACATGGATGGAGACTCAAGAGAAAAAAAAAGCATAGTTAAAAATAAATAAACTGTAATACAGACAATATGATCTTGTGTACACGAAGTGCAAAGCAGACAAAATTAAATGTGATGCTTACCGTGCAGATCATTTTAGCTATCACAAAAGCAAAGCTTGGGGTTGCAGAGATGGCTTAGAAGCTAAGAGCTCTTGTTGCTCTTGCAGAGGACTTGGGTTGGATTCCCAGCATCCACACGGGAATCTCTTAACCATCTTCAATTCTAGTCCAGAGCATCTGGCATTCTCCTCTGGTCACTGCAGGCACTGTGTGCACATAGCCCACTTACACATGTAGGCAAAGACCCATAAACATAAAATAAAAATAAATACATACCTAAAAATAAAAATGCCAGCCAAGCAGTGGTGGCTCATGCCTTTAATCCCAGTACTTGGGAGGCAGAGGCAGGCGGATCTCTGTGAGTT